>BPLS01030641.1:125885-139502 GCA_019656275.1 Rhododendron kiyosumense | reverse complement strand
ACACCCTAAAAAAACACCCAAAAAAACACCCTAAATCTCAATCTCACAGTTCCCGATCAAATTTTTATGATCAGAACCGTTCAATGCGTGCAGAATGTGATTTTAAGTGTACCCGCAAGAAATTAGCAAAAAAAATGACCGGAAAAGGCTTGATTTGAACAGTTTTTATTTGAACCGTTTAATAAAAAACTGTTCGAAACTGTTTGGATCAAGCCCTTTCCGGTCATTTTTTTTGCTGATTTCTCGCGGATACCCTTAAAATCACGTTTTGATCACATTGAGCGGCTCGGATCGTCAAAATTTGATCGGGAACTATGAGGTGTTTTTTTAGGTATTTTTTTAGGGTGTCCACGGAACCGCCCCGTATATATATATATATATATAAGAAAAGTACTATTATGCATGGTAATTAAAATAAGAGTTACATTTGGAGTTCAATTTTTCTCCGGTTAACATAATTTATTGAAGTACTTTTGGTTGTTTTTGTTGGAATACTAGTATATTGTATTAGTCCCATATTGCTTTATTATGCTGTGTAACGAACTATCTCTTGATATAAATATATGATCATGTGTGAGGGTTTATTTCACAACCTACACACATTTCCTCTCTAAACAATATGGTATCAGAGCGGGTTCTTAACCCCAATCTTAAACCTCTCTTGAAACCCTAAACCCACCATAGCCGACAGCCACCCATCACCGTCGGCAACCTTAACCCACCACCTTCAAACTTCGACAACCCTAAATCAGTCTTCTAGTCCCGAAACCCTAACCTACCATCTTCAAACCCACCCTCCCGTCCTAAATCAGTTCCGACTGCCCTTACCCAGACTCGCCCAGCCTTCACCCAACTCCGACAGCCCTCACCCAGACTCGACAGCCCTCGCCCAACTCCGACAGCCATCACCCACCCTTCACCAATCACAGTTAGCCCCTCCTTCGTCTCCAACGACCTCCGACGAGCCCCCCACCCTCCTCGCCCACCATCGTCGTCCTCTTGCTGGTTTCCAGCGACCTCTCCGGATCTATCCAATCCCCGGTGACCCTTGTTGGCCCTCGTCCAGCCATCGGCGTCCTTTGCCGGCCCTCACGCAGCCTCCGGCGTTCCTCGCCGGCTCTCGCTTGCCTCCGGCGACTCCTCTAGCTACTGCTCTCTGTCTCATAATGCTTCTGCCACTTACTTCTAACACTCTGGTATGAGTTTGCTATTGGTATTCTGCTGTATTGTTGTTTGTGGGATTATTTGGCTACCCTACTTTATGTCTGGCTCTCTCGGACTCCTGGTCTATTCTCGGTTTTGTTATTTCTACTGATCTTGTTCTCTGGTGATTGTGGGTTGTTGATATTTATGGCTATCTCTATGTTATTGGCCTAGTTTCTTGTTGTCTGCTCCATCTTTTGCCTCTTTGGTTTATTTGCAATGGGTTCCAGTATCGAATCTGTTACTAGTTCTTTATCTACCGGTAGTACTATGACTTCCGCTGTTAGTTGTTCTTCTCGGTCTCGTGAGAGATTGTCTATTACCTCCACCTTGTTGAATGGTCGCAATTATGCTGTTTGGGCTAAGGCTGTTGAGGTCTATTATGTGGGGGAGTCTGAACACCATTACCTTACTGATGACCCTCCTGCGGCGACTGCTGCTTCATATGGTGCTTGGGTTTCTGCCGATGCTAAGATTCGGGTTGAATTGTGGAATAGTATGGAGGAAAATATTAAGAATACTCTGGTTTTCTTATCTACTGCTAAAAAGGTGTGGATGAAGGTTAAGGAGATGTTTTCTGGGGCTGATAATCTCCGACGGACTTATACTTTTCATCAACTTGGAAGAGTAATATGCCAAGTTCTGCAGCGTTTGTGAGGAGCTCAACACTTATGAGCCCATTTCTTCAGATATTCAGGTTATGGAACGTCAGCGCGAGCGCTTGTAGGTGGCCCGTTTTCTGTTTGGGTTACCTTCGCCGACCTATGATTCTATCCGGTCTAATCTTTTGGGTGATAGAGATTTACCTTCTCTTAGTGAGGTGCGCTTGTAGGTGGCCCGTTTTCTGTTTGGGTTACCTTCGCCGACCTATGATTCTATCCGATCTAATCTTTTGGGTGATAGAGATTTACCTTCTCTTAGTGAGGTGTTCAGTCATGTCTGCCAGGCCTCTGTTTCTGATCCCAGTGCTGCTGATTTGACCCCTGCTGCCCGTTCGGCTTTGGTTACTGCGGTTCCTCGTGGTGGTACTTCTTGTGTTTTTGACCGTGGTGGTCGAGAGTCAGGAAGACGCAGTCGTGGCCTTCCTGGCCGTGGATTTGGTCATGATTTTGGTAGTAGTGCCCATGGTCGTGACTCTGGTAATAGTAGTCATGCCCGTGGTCGTGGGCCTCATTCCTGCACCTATTGCCAGGGTACTAATCATACTGTTGAGTATTGTTGGATTCTTCATGGCCGCTCATCTGCTCATCAGGTTACAATTTCTGAGGATGATGGTTTCGTATTGTCTAACTCTGTATCCAGCCTCGTCCCACGTGTTGTCATTATTCCAGAGGATGAGTATCATCGCCTGATTTCCAAGCCGCCTTCTCATGTGTCTTCCTCCTCCACTGCTATGTTAACTCAGAAAGGCTCCACATTTGCTGGCCTGGCCTCTAATACTCCATGGGTTATTGATTCTGGTGCTACCGATCATATGACAGGCCACTCTATCCACCTCTCTGGTTCTCGTCCTCTTGTGAAACCTTCTCATGTCACCTTGGCCGACAGTTCCTCTTCTGACATTTCTGGTTTGGGTTCTATTATTTTACATTCTTCTCTTACCTTAGACTCTGTTTTATATGTTCCTCGTTTTCCCCAAAGTCTTCTGTCTGTTAATAAACTTACCAAATCCTTAAATTGTTTAGTTACATTCTTTCTTGGTTATTGTGTTTTTCAGGATCTCCGAACGGGGAAGAAGATTAGTGGTGGTGTTGAGCGTGTTGGTTTATATTACTTTGACACTGGCGAACCTCCTACCTCCGTTGCTCTTCAGTCTTCTGTATCTCCATATGAGCATCACTGCCGTCTTAGTCATCCCTCTCTTTAGACTCTCAAACAGTTAGTTCCGTCGTGTCGTCATCTTCAGTCTTTGCCATGTGAGATCTGTGAATTTAATAAATATTGTCGTGTTTCTTTTCCACCTAGAGTCGAGAGTTAGGTGTCTTGTCCCTTTCATTTAGTTTACTCAGATATTTGGGGCCCTGTGCGTATTTCCTCACGTGGTGGCTTTCAATATTTTGTTATTTTTGTGGATAACTATTCTAGGCTTACTTATGTTTATCTCATGAAAAATTGGTCAGACTTGTACACCATTTTTAAATCTTTTTATATGAAAATAAAGACTTAGTTTGATGTTTCTCTTCGTATATTTCGTTCTGATGATACTAGTGAATATTTCTATAAGGTTTTGTCTGCTTTTTTTTTTGATGAATATGGTATTCTTCATCAATTTTCGTGTTTTCGCACTCCTCAACAGAATAGGGTTGCCGAACGCAAGATACGCCATTTGACATAGGTTGCCCGAGCACTTTTGCTTGACCGACCGGGTGTTAATAAAATTAAACTAAAAATGCGTCCCAAGCGTAGGACTCTCGACCAGTGTAGCACAATAATTCCGGAAGTACCGGAGTCGAACCACAGAGACGGACGAACGGTGCTTACTCAAAAGTGTTGAATTCTAGTTTAATTTGGCTCTTAGGTAGCCACCCCTTGTGCAATGAGATTGATTTACTAACTAAATTACCAAACTAAATTAATTAAATAAGGATTTAAAAAGGAGAGTACAGCCGTGGGAACTCAGCGTCCGCAACTAGCCTAACAAATGTTTACTCGGGCCACAATTATTCACTTTGTTGATTTTAGAATAGGAAAAAGGATCCCTAACAAATGCGCACCACCTGTCACCAGTATCCGTGCGCATTCGAATTCCGGCGATGCCTGGGTTTTGTTTGTTAGAAGAGTTTTCGTCTTCTAAAATTGCTTAAAGATTAAATTAATTCAATCCCGAGGTAAAAACATTAATTAAACTAGCCACGAGTCGCCTTCGCCCCGTGGCCGCACTCTACAGAACTACTCACTCATAATTTTATTAAACGCAGTAACAATTAAAACCCTAGATCTAAACATGCTTCGAATAATCGGAATAGAAATATAAACACGATTCCACAGACTTACGGAAGAGTAACGGATTTGATTACTGAAGAATAACAGGAATTAAAGCTGGAAAACTTGAAAGAACTGAGATTAAAACTTGAATCTGCAAATAAAAACTTAGAAAACAGTAGCCAAAAGTTAAGAGCGGAAGAAAACGTCGTTATGAAAAAGCTGCTACAATCCTAAGTAAAAACGTACCCTAATTCTGAGCTAAAACGGGATTTTTATACTAATCCCTATTAAAATCCTAACACAAATCGAAATGGGAACCGCCATAGCACAAAACGCCGTCGTTCCTGGGCCTTTAAGCCCTCGGTAGCGCTACACCAAAAAGGGTGTAGCGCTACCTAACCCTTTAACTGTTCCCTTTAACTTCAAGGTAGCGCTACACCAAAAATGGTGTAGCGCTAGCGAGCGCTCTGTTCACTTCGAGCATCAGCTATGCCACGTTTGAGCGCTATACCACTTTTCATGTAGCGCTCACAAACCCTCTGTTCATTTCCTCGTGAATTTCACTTCAACACTTAGTCTCCACAGCCCTTTTCGCTCTCAAGCTCCAGTACGGCCTTTCCGAACACCTCTCAATTGCGCCAAAACATCTAGATTCCCTGCAAATCAATCACAAACACAAAATCCAACCACGTGCACGCATTAAATGGAAAATGAGGATTACATGCACGTCTAACGCGCTAATTTCCCTACTTAGGCGCTAAAATTCATGAATTCTGCGCGCCTATCAACTTTTAATCTAGATGACGATTCCCAAATCCTTTTGGGGCGATGCTGTTCTTACTGCCGGATATCTCGTGAATCGTATGCCCTCTCGCATTTTTGGAGGCCAGATTCCCTATAATATTTTGCACCCTGCTTGTTCTTTATATTCATTACCTCTTAAAATTTTTGGATGCACATGTTATGTTCATGCCCTTGATCCTGGCCGCGATAAACTTGATCTACGCTCTATCAAGTGTGTCTTCCTAGGGTACTCTCGGACTCAAAAAGGTTATAAATGTTATTTTCCCACTATGCATCACAAGTTTGTCTGTGCTGATGTTATGTTTCATGAGTCGTTACCCTGTTTCCCGACTTTTTCCCCTACGGTTCAGTTTGAGTATATGCATATTTTGGTTCTTTCTGGGCGACCTCAAAAGCAGCCACCCCCCATGTAGGTATTTGTTCGCCATGCCAAAGCTGCCCCACCACCACCTCCACCTGCTGCTGAGCCTTCTCCTTCGATGCGAGATCCGAGTCCACCTCCTTGGCCCCTACTGCTCCACCTTCTCCTCTTATTGCCCTTCGTAAAGGTATTTGCACTTGTCCTATCTCTCATCCTATTGCAAAATTTGTATCTTATGATCATATGTCCCCTAATTTTCATGCTTTTACTGCCTCTGTTTCCTCTGTCTTTGTTCCTAAAACTGTTCAGGAGGCCTTATCTATTTCTGAGTGATGGACAGCTATGAAGGAGGAGATCTCTGCGCTCCATTACAATGGGACTTGTGTAACAACCCTGATTTTTGGTCAATAAAAATTTCGTTAAATATTTGAATTTTATTTGAATTTCCTTAGTTTCCTTGTAGTTTGTCATAATTACATTTTTGCCCCTTGAAAAATTATTTCTTGACGCTTTAGTCCGCTTAGCAAACCTAACTAGCTTTTAACTATCCGGTTGGAGAAACTAAGCTAGGAAGCTATCTAGTTACTTTTCGCTAACCGCAAAATGACCGTTTTGCCCCTCATGAACCATTTGAACCTTTTGAACCCTAGACTAAGAATTTTGATATTCTTTTTCTTTTAATCAAATTGGTTATATTCTTTGTTCATTGGACAATAAATGTTAGGGAAACTATTATCCATTGGATAATAGAAACCCCATTTGTTTATATTAAAAGTTTACTTAGTTAAAGTACTATGAATAGTAAAAAGTAACTTTTTGACTACTTTAAAGTACATTTTTGGATTATTTTAATGTTTAATCTCCCTAGCAACTATTATCCATTGGATAATAAAAGTTAGGGTGGTTATTATCCATTGGGTAAAAGGTTAAATCTTTCACCTAGTACATGGATGAATTAATTTAGTCTTTCTTTTTAAATTTCCATGTGACAAAGGTACTTCTATTTTAATATAAAAGTTGCCAAATCACTATTGTCCATTGGACAATAGAAGTTAGGGGATTTATTACCCATTGGATAATAGGTTGTTCTTCCACCCAAGTACTTGGTTGATTATTTAATTGCTTAAGTACCCATGTGCCAATTCATTTGTTATTGGGAAATCTTGCCCTTAAATCTTTTGATCTCAAAAGTACATATAATCTTTCTTATATCTCTTGTATCTTTAGTATATATATATTGTACTATGAGAGAGAGGAGAGAGAACCGAGAGAGAGAGAGGAGAGAGAGGCCGAATGGGAGAGAGAGAGAGAGAGAGAGAGAGAGAGAGAGAGAGAGAGAGAGAGAGGAAGGAGGGAAGAAAGGAGGAAGGAGATTTGATTAGTACTTGGCCTTGATCTTCCAATGTACTTCAAATCCATGGGATTTTTCTCTTCCAAAGTAAATCTTAACTCCATGGTACTCTTTTATACACCTTGCAAATTTTAGACCCTTGGATCTTGTACCAATCTCTTTCTTGCCCATCAAGGATCTATCCTAGCCATTCAATTGATCCAAGATCAAATCTTGGTACAAAGTAGCCATGCAAACCTAGGATTTTCCCTTGATTTTTGCTTAAAAGTTGGATTCTTTCTCAACCCTTTGATCATGTACCATTACAATCTCAACCATCCATTTGATTCAAGAATCCAATCTAAGGACACCATAGCCATGCAACCCTAGGATTCTTGCATTGATCTTCCATGATCTCTTGCCAAGTGTCAAGGTGAGACTTAGAGAGAGAGAGAGGAGAGGGCCAAGCTCTTGCCTATAAATAGAAGGCCATTCTAAGCCTTTGAACTCACACCTCAAGCAATAGCTCTTCCTTCTCTCTAGAAAACCATTTCTGATTTCTGGGCAGCCTACTGTCCCGTCGGAAATCTCCAGTTTTCTCCTGTTTAGAGTAGTTTTTAGGACCAACTTCCTTCTGGAAAGTTGTAGAGCGCTTCGAAACCTTGAAGTTAGGCTCAAGAATCACCCCAATCGGTTAAGAAATGACCAAGATATTGGCATCCGAAGTTCAGTAAAATTTCTGGATTTTCTTTTCTGGACAGCTTACTGTCCTTTGCTTTTCCCCCATTTTTCTCCAACCTAAGTTCGTTTCTAGGATTTACTTCCTTCACGAGAGTTGTAGAGGGTTTAGAGATCTTCGTTCTCGACCCAAGAACGACTCTATTCGGCCAAAGATTGACCGAGTTACTGCCGTCCGAAATTCGGTCCAGATTCGGGAGAATTTTCCACCTAGCTTATTCGGCCCCGACTAGTTTCGGATCAAGGTAGTTATCCCTATCTATTTTTCAAGTATAAAGTAATTTTACATTTCAACTCTATGTTTGTATAAGTTGTATGACGTTTTGGATGTAACTTTGATCGTTCTACTAAAGTAAGATAAGGTTATCTTTTGAATTGAAAATGCATGTTTTACTTTCAAGATGTTTCAAGCATGCTATGTACCTAGAGTTGGATGATCTTGTTGTGTTAATTTCAAGGCTTTGATTGAATGCATGATTATATGTAAAGTCTTACACGCGGAGTCTTGCATGAGAACGTGACACGAAAACCGAGAAAGGTAGAAACATGGCACCTAGGGTATGTTTAACAAGGAAGTACTTTGGAAACCACATAATGACCATTTCGAGGGTATTATGTGAATGGTGTGTGTGTGTGTGTTCCAATGGGAATCCGGTATAGCGGAACCATTGTGAGGTTGTGTGTGTTCCCATGGGATCCCGGACCGGCGGAACCATGGTGAGGTATAGCTTGGTTATCCGTGGAGAGGAACCAATGCAAATTGTGTGCCAATGGGAACTCGGTGCGGCGGAACCATTGTGAGGATACTCGGGAACCCGGAACGGCGGAACCGAGGTTGGGTGTGTATGGCTTGGTTATCCGCGGTTCGGAGCCAATGCTAAAGATTTTTGAAAGGCTTGGTTATCCGCGGTACGGAGCCAATGCAAATGTTTTTGAAATGTTGTTTTGTAAATGGAAAATGGAGACACGGTCTACGACGAGTCGCGTAGGAGAAACAAAGAGAAACTTGGACACCAACGTTGATATCGAATGTGGATATGTTAATGTTGTCTTGTTTGTAAGTTATGGGTTAGCGGGTATGGGATTACTCTACTGAGCGTTGTAGCTCACGGTGTTGCCTTGTGGTGACCCTGACATATTATATTGGTGGCGACACCGGTATAATGTGTCAGACCTTGTAGATAATCGAGATGAACAGTTCACCGTGGAAGCTTTTGGAGCAGAGGAGCTTGCTAGGATGGAGAATCAAGAGGTGCCGTAGTTAGGAACCCAAATTCCCTTTTGTTGTCCTATTTTGTATTTCAAAAAGCTCTTACGAGAGTTATGATGTAATAACGAGCTGGACTCGCTTCATTTTTATAATAAAATGTTTATTTAACGTACCCTAATTTTGGGGGCGTTACAACTTGGGAGTTGGTTCTTCTACCCTTTGAAAAGTCAACTGTGGGGTGCCGCTAGGTATTCACTGTGAAATATCATCTTGATGGGTCTGTTGAGCGTTATAAAGCTCGCGTTGTTGCGAAAGACTACACCCAGACTTATGGTGTTGACTATGCTGAGACCTTTTCCCCGGTTACGAAGCTTGGTTCTGTCCGTTTCCTTATTTCTCTTGCGGCCAACCTCGGCTGGCCCTTATTCCAATTCGATATCAAGAATGTTTTCTTACATGGCGATCTTTTTGAGGAGGTTTATATGGAGCAACCACTTGTGTTTGTTGCTCAAGGGGAGCATTCTTAGGTGTCGCCTTCGTAAAGCTCTTTATGGGCTTAAACAGTCTCCCAGGGCCTGGTTTGGCAAGTTCAGTAATGCAGTTTTAAAATTTGGTATGAGTTGGTGTCAATCTGATCATTCTGTTTTCTCTCTCACATCTACTCAAGGCAAAGTGTTATTGATTGTGTATGTCGATATTATTATTACGGGTGACGACCAGAAATGTATTGATGCGTTGAAGGCCTTTCTGCATAGTCAATTTCATACTAAAGACCTGGGTAGATTGCGATACTTTTTAGGTATCGAGGTGGTACGATTTAAAGATGGTATTAGTTTATCTCAGAGGAAGTATGTGCTGGATATCTTAGATGAGACTGGTTTATTGGGGGCAAAACCTATTGATACCCCTATGGATCCCAATGTCAAACTATGCATTGATCAGGGGAGGCACTGTCCAGTCCTGATCAATATCGCCGTTTGGTTGGTAAACTAAATTATCTAACTATTACACGTCCTGATATTTCATTTGCAGTGAGGATTGTGAGTCAGTTTATGATTGCTCCTCATCTGCCACATTGGGAGGCCGTTCTTAGAATTGTCCAGTATCTTAAGTCTCATCCTGGACGTGGTCTATTTTATAGAGCTGATGGTCATTTGCGTATTGAGGCCTTCGCTGATTCTGATTGGGCAGGAGGCCCATCTGACAGGAGGTCAACCACTGGATATTGTATCTTTCTTGGTGGCAATTTTGTTAATTGGAAGAGTAAAAAACAGACTGTGGCTGCATAGTCTAGTGCAAAGGCAGAATATAGAGCCATGGCTCACACCACATGTGAGATTGTGTGGGTGCGATCTTTTCTTGAGGAGATATGATTCAATGTGCAATTGCCTATGAATTTGTATTGTGATAACCAAGCCGCAATTCACATTGTATCCAACCCCGTATTTCATGAGCGGACAAAGCATATCGAAGTTGATTGTCATCTGGTGCGAGAGAAGTTGATTGATGGTGTTATAGCAACTCCCTTCGTATCTACGAGTGCTCAATTGGCTGACATATTCACCAAGTCATTAGTTAAACCCCGGTTGGAGATGTTATGTGACAAGCTGCATTTGTGTGATATCTATTTTTCAGCTTGAGGGGGAGTGTTGGAATACTAGTATACTAGTATATTGTGTTAGTCCCACATTGCTTTATTATACTGTGTAACAAACTTTCTCTTGATATAAATAAATGATCGTGCGTGAGGGTTTATTTCACAACCTACACACTTTTCCTCTCTGAACAACAATTTCAAACAGATCAAATAGGACTGAGAAATAATTGAAGTGAACATTATTGTGCGGAAGTGTTAACAAATTTAGAAATGGATGTGATTAATTGCTTTATAATTGAACAAACCACAGGAGAGAGAGAGAGAGACAGAGAGAGAGAGCAATCACATAGAACACAGAGATATACATGGTTCGATAATGAATACTTACTCTACGGGCAGTCAAATGGTCGTGGGTTTCACTGTACGAAAGTAATCAGATGCCCAAAGAGCTACAGATGAGATATCTCAGAGTTCCTCTCTTTACCTCTCACAGAAAAGCTGCTGTGAATGTAATACTAAGCAAAAAACCCTAAAAATTGCTTATATAGTAATATGTCCTATCCATGCTGGTCCGGACCAAAAAATCAGCAAGCTCCAGAAATGTAGAACACGCGCTAGTCAGGACCACCAAGGCCCTAGTACGGACCACAAATGCCGATAAGTCGAAAAACGAGCCAAAAGCTACAATTCTCCACCTTGACAAGTTATTGGACTACAAACCAGAAAACTAGACATGTAGCAACCAGAAAATCAAATAACCAGAATACTCAAACGAATCATGCTCTGATTGCCATTAGAGTGCCCAATAGCGCGTGCACCCGAAGGTGCTTAGATTTGCTGCATATGGATCAAGTCCACGTAACACTAGAACTTGACCCCAGTGACAACCTTAGTCATCATATTGGTCGGATTGTCCGCAGTATCAATCTTCTTTAACAGAATATCCCCCTCATCAATGATCCCGCGAACAAAGTGAAAGCGAACATCAATATTAGGGATGTGCAAAAAACCCGTGCCCCGACGGACTCGACCCGAACCGACCCGAAGGGTTTCAGGTGGGGCCAAACATGTGGTTCGGTCAGGTACGGGTACATTTTTTGAAAAAAATCAGTTTTCGGTTCGGAGCTCGAGGTGCTGTTTTTTCTTACCTGACCCGACCGACCCGACCAAAAGGCGTACAATTCATAAAGATTACTTCGGTTTGGCCCGACCCGACCCGACCCGACCAAAAAAATAGGGCACGCGGACGGTTATTCCCACTCGTTCGGTTCAGGTTTGGGGCCAAAAAAATCAATACCCGACTAGTCGGGTCAGGTTCGGGGCCGAACCCAACCCGTCTGACCCGTGCACACCCCTAATCAATATGTTTGGTCCGAGCATGATGCACCTGATTCTTCGCAAGATGAATTGCACTCTGACTGTCACAATGAACGACGATGTGATCTTGCCCAACGCCCAAATCAGCCATCAACCCATGCAACCACATCGCCTCCTTTATGGCTTCAGTCACAATCATATATTCAGCCTCGGTAGTGAATAGTGCAACCATCGACTGTAAAGTACATCGCCAACTCACTGGCTCACCAGCCATGGTAAACACATACCCAGTTGTTGAACGACGTTTATCCAAATCACCTACATAATCCGAGTCCACAAAACCAGAAACCAGATCACAAACTGATACGCATCGCTCGAACTTCAAATCCAAATTCACGGTCCCCAAAACATACTGCAAAATCCACTTAGTCGCTTGCCAATGCACCTTACCCGGATCGTGCATGTAACGACTAACCATACTGATGACCTATGCCAAATAAGGCATTGTGCAGACCATGGCATACATCAGATTTTCAACCAAGCTCGCATAAGGAACAGTCCCATGTATCTTTGTTCCTCATCTGTAGTGGGAGATAGCGAAGCACTAAGCTTAAAATGGGGAGCCAGTTGTACGCTCACTGGTTTTGAGCTACCACCTATACCAAACTGCTTAAGCACATTCTTCAAATATTGCTATTAAGTCAGGTGAACGGTGCCTTTCACCTATCCCGAGTAATCTTCATCCCCAAAATCTTACGTGCCTCCCCGAGGTCCTTCATCTCGAATTTCCGGTTCAGCTGAATCTTCAACCTGTCTATCTCTGCCTGACTTTTACATGCAATCAGCATATCATCGACATATAAAAGCAAATAAATAAAGGACTTATTCACAAGCTTTCTGAAATATATACAATGATCAAATTGGCTTCGAGTGTATTTCTGACTCAACATGAAGCTATCAAAACGTTTATATCACTGACGCGACGACTATTTTAACCCGTAGAAAGACTAATGTGATCGACAAACCAACTTCTCCTTACTAGCAACACGAAAACCATTAGGTTGAGACATATAAATCTCTTCCTTTAAATCACCATGTAGGAATGCAATTTTAACATCTAACTGAGCCAACTCCAAATTAAACTGAGCTACCAAAGCTAGCAAAATGTAAATAGAAGCATGTTTCACAACCAGAGAAAATACCTCATTGTAGTCGATTCCCTCCTTTCATGCGTAGCCCTTGGCTACCAACCTAGCATTGAAGCGAATACCACCCTTTCTTGTTGACTTTTCCTTCTTGGTGTAGACCCATTTGCAACCAATCTCCTTCTTGCCTTTCGGAAGCGGAACCAAATCCCATGTCTAATTCTTATGACGACAAGTCATCTCCTCACCCATTACTTTCCTCCACTCCCCAGTTTCTGGACTACCCAAAGCTTCTTTAAAAGTGGACGGGATATTAGCATCTATAATCGGCAATGCATAGGCAACCATATCAACATACCTTGCGGGTACACGAATGACCTTTTTGGGTTGAGATGTTGCAATAGAATCTTTCTGCTGCTGGTGCTGCGAAGAATTGTCTACTGGAACTTCACCCTCAACCGTATCACTATCATTTGATTCAACCCCACTATCTTTTTAAACTGACTGAACCGAATCTTGAGGAACTACTGAGGTCTCTAACTCCACCTGTTTCTGAGCAACTTTATTACCCATAACCTGTAGATGCAGCTTGGTCATCTCATATTCATTAAAGGTCACGTCACGGCTAATGATCGCCTTCTTTGAATCGAGACACCACAACTTGTATCCCTTAACACCTTCCAAAAAGCCCAAGAACAATGCCTTCTTAGCTCTAGGATCCAGCTTTGATTTCCTAACATGATAATAAGCAGGGTAACCAAAAATATGTAATGAATCATAATCTGATGCAGGTTTACCTGACCATACCTCCAATGGCATTTTACCCTCAAGTGCAATGGATGACAAACAGTTGACCAAATGACATGCATATGTCACCGCTTCAGCCTAGTACTGTCTACCCAAACTAGAAATCGATAGCATACAATCGCAGCTTGTCCAATAAAGTACGGTTCATCCTCTCTGCCACACCATTTTGCTGTGGTGTGC
>BPLS01030641.1:87231-120815 GCA_019656275.1 Rhododendron kiyosumense | reverse complement strand
GAGAGAGAGAGAGAGAGAGAGAGAGAGAGAGAGAGAGAGAGAGAGAGAGATTTTGTCGTTTTCCTACCATTAGGAGGATTCGCATGTCTCCTTTTAGAGCGACCTGTATGAATAGATAGAACAAAACTATGCTAGTATTAATTTTATTTTATTTTGTTACAACTTACAACTATATATAGTAGTAGTGAGAAATATATAAGTAGTAATTTTTCTTTGGTAATAATATAGGAGTAGTTGCTTATGAATTGGTAAACCTTTCGCGTAGTCAAAGACTGTTCACACAAGCGACAAACCAAGAAATGAAAAAAAAAAAACTAAAAAAAAAAACAGTATTTTAATACTATTAGATGAGAAAGAAAAAACATAGAAAATATTGATCGCCAAAACAAATAACAAGGTCCTGAAGTAGGTATGGGCGGATGGAATTTTCTGATCTACCTACCCATGGACGATGGTACTTTCTACATCATATATCTCACCATTTTTTTACATAGTTTCCTACTTTTTTTCTTTTTGTGAACAAGAGATAATTGCATTTTAAAAACTCCAAGGCAATACAAGATTTCATTATAATATACAAGAAATAGAAAGAAACCCAAACTATCAGACATCTAAACATAAGAATATTATGCACTAGCAGACTCAATGTATGCAAGAGCTAGCTTACTAACAACGACCTTGCAATATAGCTCCAATCGTACTAATCACTTCCCCCATCATAACACATTTCAAGCGACTTAATTATCAACTCAGAGCCCTAGCCGCCGCAGCCGCAGGGGGAGGCCCTCCGCCTCTCTCTCTGCCTCCTTCCCCTTCCCTATTCGTTTTTCCCCGCCCTCCTCGCCTCGTGGTCTCTCGCCTCTGGCTTTCCGTGCGCACAGTTAAGGATTCCTCCGTTGCTTGGCCCGGCGTGGCTCCCCCGTTTGGCGGCTTCGTCCGGCGTGTGGTGGTGGCTCACAGTCCGTTGTTCCACACGGCGACTCTTGTTCTGTCTTGCTCGGAGTCGACGGCGAGTTAATAAGGTGTGCGGTTGGGTCGGGTTTTTCGGTCTTCTTTTTCGTTTACCGGCTGTTTCAGTCCGGGTTTCTCCAATCTGGGTCCCCCAGATTCGGCCTGTGCTGGTCTTGGTTTCCCCAGGTCCGGCGGTTTGGGTGGTGGGTGAAATAATTTTAGTTAGGTTTTGATGGGTGGTAGGTTTTGTGGGTAGCGGTGGGCGGCTGGTTCAGTGGTGATGTGGCGTTCTTTGGCAGTGGCAGCTGGGTTACCGATGTTGGGGGTCTCCATTTTTAGCACTGATTTGGTTGCTCTGGGCCGTCAACAGTAGATCGGGTGTGATGGAGAGTGCCCAGAAACATCCCCGGAGTTTCTCCTTTGCTGAAATGGTCTCTATTTCAGTCGGCCGGTGGCCGGTGTGGTCTGTCCAGGAGGGCGGTTTCTTCTTTTACACTTATTCTGTTTGTTGTTTTCGATTACATCTGCTCTTTGTTGTATTGGTTTGTGCTGGGATTTCATTTAAGATCTTTTTGTCTTGTCCCAGACAGGATTCTCATATCGGCACCTAGTGTTGATTTGCTTTTGCAGGGTGTCCTAGGGTCCTGGATTAGGTAGTTTGGTACACTCCTGTATTTTGCGATGTAATCTTCGCCTTTGGGCTTAAATGAAATTGTGACTGATTCAAAAAAAGCTTACTAACAACGAGATCAAGCATAAGGCTAATCAAAGACATGATAGTAGAGGATCCTACACAAAAACCTAGCTTAACCTATGAAAACGCACAAGATAAAATATAGATTCAATCCACACCGAGAGGGTAAAATGCTCCATAAAAGGGATGAGAAACGACAACAAAACAAAATAAAAACACCCCGTTTGTTCAAACTCCATCCCGAAACCAAAGTTAACTCACTCAGAGCCAGTTTTTTGAGTCATACCCTCCATTTTTTATATTTTTCTTGAATTTGACCCAATTTTATGATATCTTTCTCAACCTTTTTTCTAACGAAAATGTCAGTTCTCTTAAAGTTCTTTTTTTTTCAAAAGTTCAAATTTAAATATAATGAAAATGAAAAATAATGTTTGGATTTTTTTTTTTGCACTATATAAAAGATCTCAATAAGATCTATCAAACAAGATCCATATTGGTAGAAAAATTATTTGCATAAATACATGATTTTTAAATTTAAAAATACCTTTCTTTTCAAAAAATATTTTTTCCGGAAATACGGAAGATAGGCATTCTGATCATTCTCCCTCCGTCACATCAGTTCGTTTAAAGACACTTAAAAATAATTCTATCCAACTTAGTAATTGTTTTTGACATATATATTAGAAAATGATCCATCCATTATGCTTATTTATAAACAATTCACGTACAAAAAGTAGCATGTGAGCAGAAGGCCCCCTTCGACCCCTCATTTTCTGAGTTCTTTTTGTACTCATCTAATAATCGGTTTTGTTCATTCTGTTTAGCTCATCAAGATTGTCGTACTCGTAAAAAAATACTTCCTCCGTCCCTTTTTAAGTGTCCTGATTCGTAACTCCAACTTATTAAAAAAATATCATCATTATATCTTTCACATCAACTTTTTCCTCTACTTTTCCTACTTACCCATCATCATTACACTTTTACTCAGTTACTTTTCAAAAAGGAATCTACTTTTAGGGACAAAATAGACAATTCACCAACTTTTACCTACTAACTTTACAAAATGGACACTTATTAAGGGACAGCCTAAAATAGAATACCGGACTATAAATAAGGGACGGAGGGAGTAAAAATTATCGAACAATATTGTAAGTCGTATTGATCTCACATTAAACTTCAATATTAGTCATAATAGTCGATCAACAACTTGATGTGTTGGATATTGATGCTCTGAACTTGTTATGCTGGATGGTTCTATTTCAACTGTTGATGGCCTGGTTTGGCTGCTATGGATCTGATATGCTCTTGCTGAAATTTTGCTGAAGATCCTTTAATGCATGGTTCAATTGCTGGTTATCTGAATTTCTGGCTGTTTTTTCCTATCTACATAATAAGGGAGGAGGAGTATTGAATCTTATCTCTCTATAAATCTTAATTATTGATTTGCTCCATAAATTCTACGGCTCTCCCCGTCTCTCTCAAACAATAGTAATTGCACATTTGCCACTAATTAGATCTCACGTTCAAAATTCAAATCTAACTCTCTCCTCCCCCCTATCTCTCCATTTTTTTTCTCTGTTTAAATAGATATTTCGATTGCAAAGCTCTCACCATTGTCCAGTCTGTAATAGGATTGTCTACCTTTAAGTCGAGGTTTGATTTTGCAATGATTCCTTCCCCCCCAAAACCAAAATAAATAAATAATAACAACCAAATGTTCCATATTCTCTGTGTGTGTGTGTGTGTGCTATTTTGAAATTTTGAACAACCCCTTGGTGTTACATGAACAGGTTGATACTTTGTTCACGGTTACAGTGTTAATTTGTTTGTGTGCTGATTGTTCGATCCGCGTCTTCGGGCACGAGCATGCCCTAAAAGAACTCTGTTTAAACCAAATTTAAAAAAAAATTATTCCCGTATAAATCAATTTTGTTAGCGGGAGTGATCAATATATAATTTCATAATTCATTTTAATTATGTTCAAAATACGTTGCGCCGTGCCTTTAGGCACGAGCAGCTTCTAGTCCTATATATCGAAGCTGGTTCTTAGGATATGGATGGACTTAAGATAAGTAGAGGTTTGAATTCTCAAATCACTGAAGCCCTCCCTGAATTGGAGGTGTGCTGATTGTTTGAACTGGTTTGGTTTGGAGATGCTATGATGCTGGAATTCTCGAAGTCACACCTAGATTAGAGTTCTGTTGCTGGTATTGACTTTCAACTGGGTAGAAAGCGCTGATAATTGGGCCCTTTTGTTCCTGGGCTCATTCAATATCCATTGAATGTAATTTTTTTTTTCTCCTTTTCTCTTTTTTGTAGGCCTCTTATGGTACCTCATTCACTGTGGTCCATAATTGGTCTCCCCTCAATTTATCATCTGTTGAGTTCTAAAAAAATTTTGTTGCCTATCAAAAAAAATAATAATCTAAATAATGTGATTCTGTCTTACACTTGTCGATGTTCAATTAAACACAAAGAAAAAATGAACGTCGATCTCATATTGAATCAACGGCCCTAGCCAAGATGTTTTTGGCCTAACGGCATTAAGAGATACTTATTATAATTAAGGTGCAAGGAGAAAATGATTTCAGTACTTGAATTCATCTTTCAAGGTGTTAATTTAGTTATTTTAACAACACAACTTTCGCCGGTTAAAAAAGATATCTAATGCCCTAGAATGAAGCCAACCCAACCCCAAACCAAGAGTGACAAGGGCTTAGTGGCATCTCCAACCCACCCTCTCTGTCTTTTTATCTTCATTTTTTGGAGTACCGCCCCTGTTAGATCGACCAATCCTCGAGTCCTCCTGCATTGGAGAAAATGGTTCTTAATTTGTGTACTAAAAATATGGAGGATCAGACTATGATCTTTTATTTTTACAAAATGCAATAAATTTGTATTCACCGAAAGGGATAACATTTAATCTTTACCTTTATTATTTATGAATTTACTACCATTTAAAATGTATCCACGACATCTTTAAAATAATTTCAACATTGAATATCTTAACACAAATTCAATAAGTAAAATTTAAATAATTAAATTTTGAGTTAAAATAAAGAATGTTTGAGTTTTGGAGTGTTGTTTTAAGAAATGGAGTATGAAATAATGGGGTGGCCATGAGTTGGGGTTGATAAGAAACACAAAACATTTACAAAAAATTCAGAGAGAAAACACTGATCTACAATTACATTTTGTATAGAATACTTTAATTTCGTGCTCTCTCAATGAAAAAAGAAGCAGCAGCAGCAGCTAGGGTGTTGGGTTGGAGAGGGTCTTAATTAATATTATTGTTAGCGTAATAAATTCAGAATTGAATAAATGAAATTATATTCTCAGAACTTAGACTTTGATGTTGAACAACAGACCAGGAATATTATGATACTCAAAAACATACATATATGCATGTGGCGTATGTGTTTTTTTTATAGGCGAGATACTATGTAGGAAGAATTAACGTTAGAATCCAATGTAGACGGTGCCGTGTCAATGCGGCGCCAAGTTTTGGACGACCTTTGACCTGAGAGATGGAGGTAGGTGATGGAGATCGATGGATGGAAAATTGAATGCTTAGAATCCAATGTCCCATGTCAACGGATTTGTAGTCCAATGATATGTTTTCACTTTTTTTTATATGAAAATGTGAGGGTTCGATTTTTATCAGGAGCGTTATTGTTTGATGTGGTGGTTGATACCTTTTGAAGTTGTTCCATCCGTATGCCGTTTAACAGTACCCAAATTCCAATGTAGAATAGACATTTATCGAACCATCAGGGTGGTAGCCCAGTTGGCATAGGTGATGGGGCTTAAGTGTCTCTCCCTCCACGTGCACTCGATTTCGAGCCCCTCCAGTTGCAAAATATATATATGAGCTGGAAGGAAGTGTGGAGAACTCTGTGTCAGCTGTGTGCGTAAGTGGTGGTGTACGTGGTCATGGTCTGTCCTCACGGATAGTAGTTATGGCTCGAACAGAACATTCCACTACAGGTTGGGAGCCCCTATAGTCACGCCCAATAGAGGTTGCTATGCTGGTCACCTCCTCCTACCTTTTTACAGTTCAAAAAAAAAGAAAAAGACATTTATCGATTGAAAAATAAAATAAAATACTCGTAAAATGCAATGTCCACGCGGAGAAGGAGGCGGACAAATCTCCCGACAGTCTCTGAAACGTGGATGAGGTTGGTCCACCTACACGTGGGGGATGAATACCACCCCGATATGGTCCATACACGGGGCTGGATGCAGCGTCAAATTGGGGTGCCCATATAATCCCTTTGTTTTTTTTGAGTCAGGTGTCCGGTTAATTTATGTGTATTTCAATAAAATTAAGAAGCATTGAAGTTAATGATCAAACAAATCTCTAGTGGCACCAATGTTGAAACATTTGGCCTTCATAATATTCGATTTTGCGACCTCTTTGAAATTAGTTGTTGTCTCAGGCACCGTTCTAGAACTTTAATAAGCTGCTTATTTTTTAAGAAGACAAATTCAAGCTCAAAAATCATATTTTTAAGAAAATAATTTTCCGATCAATATGAATTTTGTTTGATAGATCTCATTGAGATCTTTTAAATAGTTCAAAAAAACTAGAAAATTTAATTTTCATTTACATTATTTTTAAGTTTGAAAATATGAAATAATCTGCTTAAGAAAATTTCTGGAATAGGGCTCATGCTACTCGACTAAATCGCTCGGGTTGTCTCTATCTTGTTTTTTGCTTTTGATCTGCGGGACGTATCCGGATCCTCTGCAAGAATTTCTCTGTAAGAATTTGGGAAAACGACAACTCAGGACGTGTATTGATAATTAATTTCCGCCAAAGATAAACTGATAACATTTGTTAATACTAAAAATGTCCTTGGCGGGTATTAGTTATTAAAACACGTCATGAACTGTCATTTTCCCTAAGAATTTTGTGAGGCTATTGTTGTGGAGCTACCACCTCATCAATGAGGAGATCTAACGGTAGATATTGTTAAGAAAATGATATTGGCACTCCAAAATGAATCAATGTATATCCAAAGCCAATTTGTTCAATTTTTAGAGTGCCTGCATTAATTTTTAGAGTGCCAATATCATTTTCCCATTGTTAACATTAGGGGTGTCCAAGAAAACCGCCCGAACCGTAAAACCGGTCTGATCCGGACCGAACCGTCATATTTGGTCCAGTTCTGCGGTTCTATGATTAGGTTATGGTTTCAAAAAAATAAGAACCGTTAATTTTGCTTCGGTTACTGGTTCTTAATTAATGAACCATGATTAGAACCGGACCAGACCGTTTAAAACTAAAATAAATATAGATATACATGTGTGTGTAATTAAATATGTATTTGAATTTGGTAGATTAATCTTTTCCTTACTAAACTTAATATATTTAGAGATGAAATTTCATTTATTAGGAAAACTTTTATTTTCTTCCTTCCTTTCCTATTCCAGCAAATTATCTTTCTATTTATTTAATTTTATGAGTTCATATTTTGTGAATTAGTGTTTGGATGCTTATTGGATAGAACCGGAACCGAACTAAAACCGGACCGGTCTTGCGGTTTGGTTCCGGTTAGGTTCCATGCATATATTGGTTAGGTTCTGGTTCTCAATTTTCTAGAACCATTTGAAATAGTCCGGATACTGGTTCTATAAAGAACCGAACCAATCCGAACCATGTACACCCCTAGTTAACATGCTCGTGTAAAGCCAAACCTCGTTTGGGAATACAATTTCCTAACTGAGTGAAGCCCGTCGTTATCTCCGACCTTCGTCACGCCTCCATTCACTATTTCCTTTTACTGCTCGTCTGAGAACAAATAGTTCATGGCCCCTAAATCAATTCAACCCCTACCCCCAACAATATTCTTCAGTTTTTCATGAAATTCGTCAAAATCCCCAACACTAATGTTCTTGAGTTTATATTGAAATTCGTCAAAATTCCCATTTAAAGGACTGGGAGGAAAAATCCCCAATTCGTCAATACCGTTTTCTGAAATTGCCCAAACCCATACAGTTTTGACATGATATCAACAGATTTGACAGAAACTTTTGCTTCATGGACTCCAAAAAGAAAAGGCAAAATAAGCCCTAATTTGGGTATGATGAATTGAAACAGAGGGTTTTCGTCTCCAACCTCTTAATGAGAATCGAAAATGGGGGAGGAAGAAGAATGGAGATAACTTGGGAGAATAGAGAAGGAATCTTGATTTACTGCTGAATCGCTTGAAGGGAGGGAAGCATTTTCGCCATGGATGAAGTGTGCTTGGGATGGAGATGACAACTTTGTTTGATCGGCAGTTTAGTTTTGATAGCAGGTGGAGAGAGGAAAATGATAATAATTGAAGAGTAGATAATGATCAGTGAGAGATAGAGAAAAATAAAAAAGTAATAATTAAAAAAATAGGGCAATAATTGGAAAAAGAAATAGGGTAATAATTGAAAAATAAAACTAAAATGGCAAACGAACACTAGCAACGATTTTTCTCCGTTTTCCCTCCGTTAGACTTTTTATTCCCGAAACGACATTATTAGGTTTAAAAAAAAGTACGGGCTTTTGTCTACCGTTGGATCTCCTCATTAATGTGGTGACAGCTCCGCAACAAAAATCTCACAAGATCCTTACAGAGAAATCCTTACAAATCCTCGTAGAGGATCCAGATAGTTGCGGCATTGGCTGTGTGGACATATTATTTGTTGTGCCAATTCAGGAGGTCTACAAGGCGTGCCAATTCAGGAGGTCTACAAGGCTCTGTTTGAAACTTGGAGAAGAAATGAATAATAGATGAGAAAATAATAAAGATAAAAATTTGAGGAAAAGTTAAAAAGAAATCGAAGAGAAAATTAAACTCGTTTTTTAAAAAACTTTTCCTTCTCTCTCTAGAAACCAAAAAGTGGATGGAAAAAATTTAAAATTTTCCCTTCCTTTCTATTTATTTCCCTAAGTTTGAAACAAAACTTTTCCTTCTCTCTCTAGAAACCAAAAAATGGATGGAAAAAATTTAAAATTTCCACTTTCTATTTATTTCTCTAAGTTCGAAACAAACCCTAAAACTTTAGCCAAATTGCAAATAACTGAACGATTTGGTCTTCGTAAAACTTTGTTCTTTTGCAAGTTTTGAGAAAAAAATTTATTCTGTGCATATTTTTCAATAAATTTCTCGATCTATCTTTCTTCACTTATTACAAATTTTTTTTTAACAAAACTCAAAACCAAACAAAGTTGATAAAAAAACAAATATTTACTTTTTATTCGGAAAATGACACTTCTACATAAAAAAATATTACTATCGAATATGGCTGGTCACCATGTCCACATCGAATTCAACAGTCCATAAAAAAAAAAAACCCTTAACAGTGCATATGTGAGTTTTAACTCCATTTGAATTTTTGTTAATTAAATGATTGATGCCCATGCCAGAAAGAGAGAAAAAAAGCAGAAACAGGTCACAGACATGGGAAACCAAGGAACGCTGGAGTAATGTAAAATCAATTGACTATAAGTGGAGTAATCTCTAAAATATATTAACTAATTTTGGATGACTTAGATGAGTGATGTAGAACAAAGTCTAACACTTCCTCTTAAGTGCAATCCGGATGCACGTGAAGGTGCGAATTGAGCTGACCATAAGATTTGCTTCTGGTGAAAAAGACTTTTCCACAAGAGATAAGGTCACCCAAAAACTAGTTCTGATACCATGCATGTTAGATATGAGAGAAGAAATATATTTTATTAAACTCGATTAATGACATGTAAACATGGTCTCGTATTTATACAAGTAGGGCTGGCCTTGAGGTAAGCCCCCGCAAACCCTCAATCTTGGGCAACCCCCGGGCTGGAGGCAACCAAATTTTTTTTTTAACGTTAAGATATAAATATAAAAAATGTTCCCAAAATATCACAATCCTTTTCCTTGGTTTACTTACCCAAAAAATAAAAATAAAAAAATCCTTTTCCTTGGTTTTATGGTCACGGCAACTGCCAAAGCTTCCGAAAGTCTTACGTGTTGAGTTCGATTCCTAGCCTACCCCTCTTCTCTTTTCTTTATTTTTCCAATTTTGGTTTCTATCTCATTTTGTTTTCCTTCCCAATTAACTTTTTTTTTTTTGAACAGCCCCAATTCACAATTTTAATTCTATTTCTTTTTGTTTTCCTCCCATTCATAATACTACGAAAAAAATTACTTTGTTGGAACTTTTTGGTTTAAGAAACACAACTTTAATGTATAAAAGTGATATGTTCTTATATTTGATTAAAAAAAAGCCATAGTTAAAATATATTGAGCAAGCTAACACGGTTTTTATTTTTATCTAAAAACCACCATTTCGCAAAAGAGATTAAAGAGATCGGCTATGATCTCAATGAAAATGAGGCGCCATTCTACTAACATTTTTGGGTATTTGGGGCTTTTAAATTTTACTCCAACCGTCCCTTATTTAGAGTCCAATATTCCATTTTGGGTTGTCGCTTAATAAGTGTTCATTTTGTAAAGTTAGTGGGTAAAAGTTGGTGCATTATATATTTTGTCCCTAAAAGTATATTTCATTTTGAAAAGTTAGTGAGTAAAAATATAAAGATAATGGATAAGTAGGGAAAGTGGAGAAAAAAGTTGATGTAAAAGGTATAATGATGATGTCTTTTTAATAAGTTGGAGTTATGAAACAGGACACTTAAAAATGGACGAAGAGAATATGTTTTTTTGAAACAAGTCATTCTCTCACAAATATCAACTAAAAAGCCCAAAAATCCAAAAGTTAACAAAACAGGCCATGAGTTCTTGGACAAGTAAAGTATGATGAGTCGATGACTCAATTTGAAAGTTTTGCTTCAAAAAAAAAAATGCGAAGGGAAGGTTGTTTTCTTTGAGTCAGATCATTCTAATCACAAAGCATCATAACCAGGGTCATTTTGATGTTGATTTTTCTGAAGTTGTTCAAGCTAAAAAACAGTGTAAATTTGTAATTTTTTTGTGTGGTACTTTTATGTTTTTTTATTTTGTATGAGTGAGTGGGCAACAAAACATGAGGTTGGGCTAGGACAACTCAAATATTGGGGCCGGCACTGTATACAAGAGTGGAATGCTAAACTATAGAAAGGTAATTAAATCCTTGATCCTAATCAACTATAATCAATCAAAATATTTTCATTATTTTAACAGGTACGTAATAAAATCTTAGGCTCCATTAGTAAAAGAAAACTTCATCATCATTTTCAGTGTTTTATTCATCTTTTTTGAATTTTTGTTAAATTTACGTTATATTTTCCAGATTAATCATCTTTCTCAACAAGATTTGGAGTCTAAAAGTAAAAAATTATGACCACAAGTTAAAAAAAATAATCAATAAAGACAAAAACTACAAAACAATTGTCTTTTTTATTTAAAGTGTGTCGTATATAAATTTTTTTCAACATCGGCCCACATTTTTAGACTTTTTTATTTCTCTGGTCGAGACGAGTGATTAATCCCAAAACACTACGATAAAAAACTCAACAAAAAGTGAAAAAAGTTTTAGACAAAAAGTGTACAAGGCTGCTCCGTAAATTGGTGTGTAAGAAATTATTGTACAAGGACATCCACACTCAACACATGCACTAATACACATTTGTACAAATTGGTCTCTTTGCGTTGTTGCAACAAATTCGCGTCACACTTAGATATTTGGTCCGTTTGCATGGGTTCATTATGCAATTCAATGTTCATCTCAGTTCATATCCGGCCTGCTGCTAAACAAAATGCTCAAAGCTAGAGTATTCGATCCTCGATCAATTAATAACATATAGCTAGCTAGATTAACCAACTAGGAGTAGTTGCCGAGTCACATTTTAGGAGTATATTTCAATTGAGCGGTTGAGGGGTTAACCGTTATTTTATTTTATTTTTGTTTTTTTAATGCTTTAATTGATGGGTTATGATTAAAAAAGAAGAAGAAGGGCTTTTCGGTTTTATGGAATTTTTTTTTTTTTTTTTTGTGGTACATAGGTTTGTTGGGATTTTGTTTTATCTATTTTTTCTCATTGGATTCTCCTTATTTTATTGATCATAGTACTGGATCCATGTTTCTGCCGTGCCAAAACCTTGTCTTTACCATGTATGTCATTTATGTCATGTCCTTATTTTCTACCACTCCGACCTACACATGTCACTACAATAATCAGATATGTGCTTTTGAATAATTGTTTTTAATTCTCAGTGATAAAATTATTTAGGATCAAGATAATGTCACGACTTATTATTAGACAAAACAGCTGAAAAAGTTAATACAAAAAAAAATTAACGTTGGCTTTCTTAAATGTAGAATATTTTGCCAGAAATTGATTACACAGTGGGCAGTATAGTTTGTTGAACATTTCTGCTAGAGATCTAGTTCTAGGTTTTATTTTTTTTCCCCTCGGGCCAGTTTATGCAAACTTTGATAATATCCCTTCGTGGTCCACTAAAAGATATGTCATCCACAACGGAACTAGGAGATTCACAAGAGATTTTTGTTTTACAACCTACTTCGAAAAAGTTATCAAATTTCGAACTCAGCATATCCAAATTTACCGTTTATCTCTATTGCCACTTGAACTAGCCATTGACTTTGAAAATAAGGAACTTCTTACCGTCTCAAAGCTCAAGATTAAATTGCTTAAATTGAGGAAATTATAGGGAATCTCTGCAAAACATGTAATCTCTTACCAGAAACTTGTCCTTTTACGTTAGTAACTTAGCATTGGATTCTTCTGTATATATCTTGAGCAAAAATGCTAGAGACACATCCAAGTCATCGCTTGTCATAGAATTCTTCATCCCTTCAAAATCATTCTTCAAATATATAAAATGAAAAATGTGTGCTTTCCAATCAATTTTCTCATTTCCGTTGCACCAAACAAATAAATAATTAATTAATTCTTCATTTTCCTTGTTCAAAGTAAATTACCAATTACCGATATAGCCCGAAAGTTTAATAACTTACAAAATGCCTCTTAGAGTTTATTAAACTATCGATTTACTCCTAAAGTTTATCAAATTACACATTATTATTTTTTTTTATTGGCAAAAGATGAAATTTTATTAAAATGGGAAAAAGGGGAAGAGGATCCAACAAAAAGTTGGATGAAACAGCATAAGGGCACAACCCAAGCCACCCAAAGGTCTATTAGGGTCCAAGACAAATAAAACAATAAAACTCAACCATACACCCAAATAATACAGAATAAAGCCCAAAACACCCTAATCGGGTCCACCTAAGGACCGACCGACCCAAACCAGCCCTCAAAACCCTAACCACTTCAATCACCACCACCGCACAAACCACCAGAAAAATTAGTCTTGCCGTTAAGCCGAGCCGGCCTATCCCAGATGTAGAGACCTGCGGCGGATCTCGGCCTACGACAATGAAAATCAAAGCAATCAGGGCAAGGGGATCAAACCACCACCAAAACAGTAGCACGCCCCCAACAATCCCACCAGATCTCAAACTCCTTCGATGAAAACCAGCAATAACAACAACCAGAAGGACGAACTACTGGCCCCGCACTAGAATAAGAACTCGGAGTGGCCGCCGACCGGACTTCGACACACAAATCGCCCTGAGCATCCCAGCCATGGGGGCCACATCCACCTCACCACCACCGGATTGAACCACAACCGATCAACACCGCCATCTTCACCGATCAATTTTTGAAAAAAGATAAAACCTGCAAAACAATAGTTAGAAAAACACCTACAAGTACACCACTCCACCAACGCACCACCGCCCACCAAATCCAAACAACGCCACCAACCAAACCAACCATGACCGACGAGATTCTCACGCCGCTAGGAAGACTGCTGGGACTAAGGAACCACTGGTTGGAGACGAAACACCTCACCCTCCCATGCTGGGGAGGGCGAAAACTCATCAAAATCGGAGGAGAGGGTGAGGGACACGATCTGGAGGAGGAAAGGGTAGGAGAGAGGGATAGAGGGGGATGGAAGAAGAATATCGGACCCGGGGGGAGGAGGGACAGAGGAGCACCTCCTCCAGGTAGGCAGCGACAGAGGGGGAGCCCAAGGGTTTCAGATCACCAAATTGCCCTAGAGCGTGACTTTTCTCTTACTTTAAAACATGTGCCCCTTGTAAGAGCTCCCTTCAAATTACACATTATTACCTAGAGTTTATTAATTTACAACTTTTTTCGAAGAGTTTAATATATTACAATCTAACCCAATAGTCCTAAAATCATATTTGAATGAATGATAAAGAATACATTTACGTGTTTAGTTACTCACTTACCTTTTTATTTTGCCTACTTAATTACCATCCATTTAATAATATTGTTGATTGCACTTCATTGTTACCGAGAACATAGAAAATTTACGTTCACTGGGGGTTTGTTGACTTAGAGAAAACGTGGAGAAGTTAGGGGCAGACCTAGCTACTAGGACCTTTCGGATGAAGGCCAGGAAAATGATGATGGGTTAGGAGCAGACTTACTAGGACCTTTTAGATGATGGGCAGCCTGCGACGACCCTTGGGATGAAGGAGACCGGAAGGTACTCCAATGGAGAGAGAGTCTGAAAATGGATGGAAGGAAGGTACATACCCTTTAGGATTGTGAGGTGTTAAGTTTAGGAGAGGGAAAATTGAGAGAATATTTCTGTATTTCTTGAACGAATCATTTACAAAGATACGAAGCTCTTTATATACATACAGAGAAGCTAAATTAGGAAAGAAGTTAAACTAGGAAAGAATAAATATACAATATTCTTATACTACAATCAAGGATCTTCAATCAATCAATTAGGCAATTAATTAACCGGATTTTCCTTGAACACTCCCCCTCAAGTTGGAGAGTGAATATCATGAAGTCCCAACTTGCCACTTAAATATTGAAATTGTTCCTTTCCCAAAGGTTTGGTGAAGATGTCTGCAAGTTGAGATTTTGACTGAACATAGGATGGGGCAATTACTCTAGCTTGCAATTTTTCCTGAACAATGTAGCAATCAATCTCCATATATTTCGTACATTCATGAAAAACGGAATTTTTGGCAATGTGGAGAGTTGCTTGGTTGTCACAAAATAAGGATGCTGGCTGACTTTGTGGAACTTTGAAATCTTCCAAAATATACTGTATTCATGTAATTTCTAAACATGTTGTAGCCATGGCTCGATATTTGGGTTCAACAGAAGAATGAGCCACATTGGTTTGCTTCTTTGATTTCTAAGAAATCAAAGAATTTCCCAAAAATATACAAAATCCTATAATTGAACGTCGAGTTATCTCACAACCCACCCAATCTGAATCACAATAAGCCTTTAACATAGGATCATTGAACGAAGGAAAGAATAATCCTTGACCAGGATTCCCTTTAATGAAACGTAAAACTCTTAGAGTAGCTTCCCAATGTGGTTTTCGAGAATCCTGCATAAATAGACTGAGGATTTGCATAGAGTATACTAAGTCTAGTCTTGTTACTGTTACGTAAATCAATCTCTCAACCAATCTTCTGTATTTGGTTGGATCATGTAATGGATCGCCATCGTCGGGATTCAATTTCAAATATGCCTCCATTTGGAAAGAATTAGGACGAGATCCTAATAATCCCACATCATTCAGAATATCCAATGCATATTTCTGTTGGGAAATGGAAATTCCCTTTTTTGATCGGGAGACTTCAATACCAAGGAAATATTTGAGATGACCAAGATCGTGGATGTGAAATTGTTGCAAGAGGAAGTCTTTGAGAGACTTGATTGCCTGTTCATTATTGCCAGTAACAATAATGTCATCCACATAAATAAGTACTGCAGTAAATGTATTGTTTTCAGACTTGGTAAATAGAGAATAGTCGGCATTTGATTGAGTGAAACCTACCTTTTAAATAACACAAGAAAATTTGGCAAACCAATTACGGGAAGCTTGCTTCAAACCATATAATGACTTATTGAGCCGACATACCATATTCTCCCCCTGTCGGCGAAGGCTGGAGGCAAGGTCTATATAGACAACTTTATCAAGATCGCCTTGTAGAAAGGCGTTATGAACATTCATTTGGTGGGGGATATTTAGGAGAGCGAAAATTGAGAGAATATTTTTGTATTTCTTGAATGAATCCTTTATAAAGATACGAAACTCTTTATATACTTACAGAGAAGCTAAATTAGGAAAGAAGTTAAACTAGGAAAGAATAACTGTACAATATTCCTATACTACAATCATGGATTTTCAGTCAATTAATTAGGTAACTAATCAACCAGATTTTCCTCTAACATGAGGAGCGGCGTGTCTCTTTAGAGTTTAGGCTCATACTTTATACACATGCTCCTGACATGCCCACTAAGAATTTTCATGCTCGACACGCATCATAACCACTTCAGATGACATCAGGTATGACGTACATGATCTGACCGTTATGTTCACATGGAGGAACAACAACAATAACATAACCCATTTAGTCCCCAATTATTTAGGGTATGTGCGGGGGGAACCCATGTAGTCACAATGGAGGAACTACCTTTTCATAAATCACTCAGGTCACACCGGCCTGATTCGAGTCAGGAAATGACTAATTTAAGCTGTTAGGACCTGGATAACCAATCAACGCCGATGATGTGCTAGATCGCATGGCCCAAAATAAGAGGCTCTAGGCTGATCTCTCAGTCCGGCTCAATGGTTTTGGTTTGGCCCAATGTTTGAGCCTCTTGTGGCTAGTGCACATTGGGCTTATGTGGACCGGTAGGGTTGATTGGCACAGATACTGGTGTCAAGAGTTTTTTTTTTACAAAAGTAATAAGTTGTATTGATGTAAAGCCTAATGACACTTACAATACGGAATTGTTTACAAATATCTTGGACAAAGACAAACTAATCCTTTAATTGATATAAAATGAGAAAAGTACTAGGCGGCTGATGTCTTTTACCCCAAACCCTAGGCATCGCCTCTGCTTAAATTTCATATTTCCTAGCAGTGACCAACTCAAAGGATTTGATTAGGTGGTAGCAGGAAAATATATATATACACACACTAGCAGTGGGGGATGGGGACTCTCCATACTCGAAACTGGATTGATCATGTGCGGACTACTTGTGTTTTTTAGTGTAGCATGTTTATGGAACTTTATTATACGTACCTTGATCCCAAATTTTAATAGTAATGATTTGGCGTATGAAGGCTCTTACAGTTACAGAACAATGCTCTTAATTAAGTATATTGTTTTAATCTGTGATTACAGATGCCGGTGTACGTGCGTTGCTTTTAACAATTAATAATATTCATCAGACATAATCTACACTAAAGTACTACTATATACGTAGCATAAGTTAACTTCTGTTCGTTATCGTTATTTTTTGCAGTTAAAAGGACCGCATGCGCATGCACACCGTTTCCAACAATTTACCAAATTTAATTTCCTTAGATTAGATAACTCTTTAAAACTATTCTCCAGTTTCTCACATAATTATAATCTAGAGAAACAAATTACAAGTAAAACTGAGGATATATATATATTTATTTATGTATGTATGTATGTATGGTTTTGAACAATAAGGAATATATGGAAAACTAGAAAGGTTGATGAGTAGTTTTGCTTGGCAACATTTTAGAAATTTCTTTTTCATCAAAGGACTGCACAGTTAAATCATGACTTCTTCTTCTTCTTCTTCTTTTTTTTTAAGATATGAGGTAGTAAAAGGGAAATTTCACCCGAGGACTGGATGAAACCTCTTTCTTTCTTTCTTAATTTTTTTTTCCTTTGGCCGGATTTAGAGCAATAATGGGTTAGTAATTTGATTATTACAAAGGATGAGGTATTTTGGTGTTTATTTTTTTTAGTTTTTGTTGGTTTCTTGCCAATATTTTAGGTTTTTCCTTCTCATCCCTCTTGTTATGATTTGTTGTTATTAATAAAATGTTAATTTCTTGGCTGATAAATAAAAAAGAAAATGTTGGTCATGTTTTTCAAGCATAAAAAATTACACTAGTACATAATTATCTGGCCAAGTCAAAATCAAAAAATACACGCGTTTAATTACAAAGAGATAAACAACACTTGGTTTTTTTTTCCTTCAAGAATGAATGTACTATACTATAGTCTATAGACTACTCCATATATTTGTTCGAAAAACCAAAAAAAAAAGTTGACAAGAACCTACCCTAAAGAACACGATGAATCAATCCCACTAAAAAATGTACAAATACTGAAGGTGGACCCACAAGCTAGGCAGCGGTATATACCAACATTCTGAAAAGTAAGATTCAAATTCTGGTCAAAGTTAAGTGGTGTGTAGTCCCAAATTAGGCAGAGTAGGTCATTGTGAGTGTAGTACTCCTATTTCTTTTCAGATGAGATAAGATCACAAATAGGATCCCTATGCATATCGGCACTTGCTTGAAAAATGGAATCACATTTTTTTGAATTAAAGTTCGTTATGGGGAATTGGAGTGGAGTGGAGTGGAGTGGACTGGTAAAAATAGACGCTCCCCTCACGCACTCTCAAACTCATCACCATTCAGCATTGGTTTTAGAGTATTAGGAAGAGAGAAAAAAAAAACAGATTGTTCAAGCTGGAAATGATTCAAGTAGAGCCGAATCAGACTATAGCCATGTTTAGGTTTGTTTGTAAGTTTTTAGCGAGCTTGAGTCCAATAAAAGTTTGACAAGCTTGACAATGTTTTGAAAATCGGATTAGTGAGCGAACCGGAAAAGAGACCGGGTGGACGGGTCATTGGTTCTACTGTGGATGAATTGGAATTGAACTGTTAGGGTATAGAAAATAAAAAAATTATATATATTTGAATATACAACCAATTTCGCATCATTCCAATCCATTTTTCTCATGCTTATTTTTAAAGAAACAGCCACAAGTATTCTTGCTTAATCAAATCTGTAAGTAGTGAAAAATTTATAAATTTTTATTTGTGGTTGAGAATTTGTTAGGTATTTCGGTAGTGAATAAGTTCTTGATGAATTTGTGAGTAAAATTACTGTAGCAAAAAAAAAAGTTTTTGTTGACAACTTTTTGATGAATGAAAATGCGATGGTAAAATGCATTCAATTTTTAGTGTGTTTTTTTAGTGAAAACACTCTCTAATAAGTCAAAGTATCATAGTTGCTCTTTCAAAAGAGTGTGAAGGAGTAAAGAATGCTCGAAAATGTTTTACCACATCGGTTGAAATCTTAAGTAGCTGAGAGACAAGTGTACGTCTACGTGCGTTTGGAAAAAAACACCTCAACTTTTTTTTTGCGGGGGGGGGGGGGGGGGGGGGCGCCTTTTTAGCTTTTAAATTATGAAAAATAAAAACCCATTAAGCTATGTTGACACTTTATACTTTTTATTCTACAAAATATCAGAGTACATAGTTGAAAAACCTTTACTTTGAGCAGTTGGTGTAGTTGAAATTAAACAATTCCCTTTCTTGTTTCGAAATAAAAATAAAATTAGTACAATGGTACGTCAAATTTTTTGGTCTCTTCTCGATAATAAAATGTGCTCTACAACTTATTTTAAAGAGCTCTCCTATTCGCAAAGAAAATTTGTAGGAAAAAACGCGAATGGGTCCCATAAAAATCTAAAAAAATATTCATAAATTTTTTAATATTATTTTATAGGGCCCTATAAAAAATTAGTTCGAACGGATATCGATAAGTATTACTTTTGAATTTATAGGGGAAAACTGAGCAGTTTCGCCCTACGAATCCAAAAGTAATATTTACGGATGTCCGTTGGAGTTGATTTTTTACAGTGCCCCATAAAATAATATTCTAAAATTTATGAATATTTTTCTAGATTTTTGTGGGACTCGAAATGGGTCCAAACATGTTTTGCTTGCGTAGTTCCCTGTAAATCTTCCTTGCAATTAGAATTTCCGTATTTTAAAAGACTCAAAAAGTGCAAACAAAAACATGAGGGTGGTAGTGCGTGCACCTCAGATTGATCTATTCTCATAACCGCTTCACATGCTTGCGCGCGGGGTGAGGTGACCCTAAAAACTGCTCCCAGGGAGAATCAAACCTGTGACCTTAGGAATAAATAAACTCCTAAGTCCCAAGCTAAGACCATTTGGCTAACCCTTTGGAGTTTCACTAGTATAGGTTACATGTTGGTAGCAATATGATTCTATGAAGGGAAAAGTTAAACGTAAAACCAGACTTTGTCTTGAACTTTATTTTTTTTTGTTAGAATGATTTAAGGCTTGACTCAACTTTTTTGTGGTCTTTAACTGAAAGTCATTTAAATATTATTATTTTTATGATACGAACCATTTTTTTTGTTGCTATTTTTTTATTATTTTGGTGAAAAATTAAGTTATTCAATTATCGATAAATACCTAATCGATTATCTTGAATGTAAAATAATTTTTTTTGGGAATGCCACCCCACCCCCATATACTTCCGCCCTTGGAGGGTGATTTGGTTTAATAATCTGTTTGGATTAACATTTGTCTTTATTCAATTTTTTGATTTGCACTTGTCAATTTCCAATATTTTCAAGGTATTTCCATATTTTGTTTGAGTGAGGATAGAGAGGAGTTAGTTAAGTTATCAATTACAAGGAATTCAAACTCTCTCCGTAGACTCGAACCTGAGACCCTCCTCCTTGGAAGCAAAATATACAAATAGATGTTTAAGTTTCCGAACGCCAAATAAGTACTTATTTTTTAAGAAGGCAATTTCAAGCTAAAAAATGATGGGTTTATTGAAATCTAAAAATATGCAATATGAATCTTATTTGAAAGATCTTACTGAAATCTTTAATACGATGCAAAAAAAATCAAAAAATTATTTTTTATTTATATTATTTTTGAGTTTAAAAATGTGAAATAAGTATTTATTTTTTAAAAAAATGTTCTGGAATGGGCTCTAAGAGCCACATCTTATTTCCAATTTAATATATGTATTCTTGTGAAAAAACAAAAACAAAAACAAAACGAAGAATCGGTTTTACCAGGTCATTTTAAAGGCCAAATGAATCATGATGAAGATCAACAACTTTACTTGGGAGGTAAAGAGGAGAGCTATGAGGAAAGGCGGTTTTTTGGAATACGGGGTGCACTGTATGGTTGTAGTAATTAACAATCCAAACCTTCCGTTTCGAAAATTAATGGTTTAAATTTTTTCTTGGCATGAACAACTCAGGTTTATACGAGCCAAGATAAAAACTTGACCTTAGATTACTGAACAAACGACTCGGATTATGCAGCAGGGTAGTGCACCCTGCAGGTCCCCGCGTCACAAAAGCCTGGGTTGGTACAACAAGTCACCGCAGTTGTCTCGTAAAAACCAGTGATCGATGATCCTCTCTGCTTTCCAAAAAATGATCCTCTCTGCTGGCATTTTTGTCTTTGTTCTGCTTTCCCTGCACTTGCAACCAGGTAATTAAAATCCTGTAACAAAAACAGCTGGTTGCTACTACTACGCAGTACATTTTCACAGAGACCATCGCTGTAGTTTCTTGCCGTTAAAAAAAAAAGGTACTGAAAGATTAGTGTGATGCCCGAAATTCCGATTTATTGTTTAAAATTTTTACAAAAATGAGGAAAAAATTTAAACATTTTGGATTTGAAGACTCCATTTAATTAGTAGGTAATTAAAATATGCAACACGAACTAATCGATAAATTAAGTTTCCGATTTTTTTAAACAAGTATGGGCCGGGGTTACAAAAGCGATTACAACAAACAGCCATCTAATGAAACTAGCACGTACCTATACATCCATGCTCCACCAGTGTTCGATCTCCACATGCTCCATCATGGTGTCGTAAAGAATTTTGTCTTCATCTATACTTGACGTGAAATATATATATGCAAGGACAATGTAATGTAATGTAGCACCATGATCGAATTAATGATTGAGTGGCAAATACTCAGTAAAATAAAAGCAATCAACCCTATAACCCAATGCATGACATGGCAATATGACACACGTACAGAAAAGCTGTAAAAACATAAGCTAGTGAAAAGGTAACACAATATTTATACTGTAGTTGAACTTCGGTGCTTGAGCTTGAAGTTGAGCTTTAATGGAGTTGTAAGGAAGAAGAAGAAGAAGAAGAAGAAGATAAAGTGTGATATATAGGAGGGGTGGAACTTGCCATTGATTTTTGAGAGTGAGAGACTCAAAGTAAAGTGGAATTTTTGGAGTTTGCAAGAGTGTGGCGTAGGAAAGGGCCGGGTTAAGAGTAAAGTGAAACTGTATTTTGTAACAAATGAGGGTAGAGTTCGCTGGGTTACAAGTCCGTTGGTGGTGACCATATAAGAGTCTGAGTGTGGGATATGTTGTGATGATGGCAAGCATCATAGAGGTCAAAATAAGACTTGAAGTAGTGCGAATTATGTATTTGTTACTAGGGGATCGATGCTGAAAGGAAGATTGTTACAAGATGATTGTGTGGTCTAAATTATTACCACTATATATACACACACACTCTCTCTCTCTCTCTCTCTTTACTACAGTAATTACCAATAGGATTTTATACACGGTTTTAACAGTACTTTTAACTTTTATCCCTTTTTTTCAAAATCTGCATGTTTGCTTTGATAATAACCACCTATCAATTGCCGTTTTCGACGTCCATGTACATTAGAGTACTGTGGTAATTAGGACAATATTGTACATGTGGCAACCCACAACACAAAATGGACGGAAAACTGGTACTTGGTGAGTTGCATGTGCGTCTCCGAGCTATCAAACATGAGGGCATAAATGAATTAATGATCTATCCCTTTCTATGCCATTACAGACAACAGCGGGCGCGGGGGCTCTGCCGTCCCCATGAGACAGCAGCCCCTGCCCACACCAATAAACGTTGCCGTTTTGCCTCATTAAGGGGTTCCCATATGTGCTTTTCTTTTGTTTGCTAAGGCCAGTTTGGAGCAACAAAGCATTAAATAAAGCAAACAAAAACCTGTTTTACAATTTGCAATGCCCTATCAATATTGGATTGAGTTAATATTTTTCAAGTAACCAATAAGTTCTTAACACACTACCAATTTCGGATTGATTCTAAGTTTTTCTTTCAGGCACCCATAAAAAAGTTTTCAAAAATAATGAACGGTTTAAATCATCTTTGTAGGATCCAAAATGAGTTCCACAACAAATTGATAAATCATTAGTTTGAAATTAAGTGCCTTTTTCACAAAATATAACACACTACCGATATCGGATTGAACTAATTTTTTTTTAGAAAACCATAAAAAATATTTAAGTATAATGAGCGGCTTGAATCATTTTGGTGGGTGCTTGACGAATTCCTAACTTGAAAATAATGGATTGCCCCAAGCATAGGGTTGAGACCGACGTAGCACAATATCCGATAAGATCGGAGTCGAATCCACAAAAACGTTGATGTGTGCAGAGAGAAACTCGGGTTGTTACTGTTTAAACTGGCTCTTAGGTAGTCACCCATTCTGTTTGATGATGAGATTAACTAAAACCTAGGAAATTGCTGGTTTTTTCTTCAAATAATTAAAAGGAGGTACGGTCGTAGGGTTCATAGCACTCGCAACTAGTCCCAGACTTATCTGCTCCATTTGGTGTTCTTAAAACGTTTGACTTTAGAGAGAAAAAACTACTCTGAAAGATGCGAACCTTTATGGTCGCCGTTTACTCATGCACAACAAAGAATGAGTTTTGGACCCCCATTCCCCCGTTTGCATTGGCTCCGACAATGCTTGGGATCCTCTAAGGGACGTACTTTATTAATCTAAAATTGCTTTTTCATTATTATTTCGAAATAGGAGCAGAACGCCTCCGATATGGCTATGGTGTGCTAATCACTCCGCGACCCTACCTATATGACTACTCCCTCATTATTAAGCAAGAAGTAAAAGGAACACTAGTTTGAAACATATTTCTATTATGCAAGATGAAAAACAACCAAGAAATATCAACTAATCAAATACCAGCGAATAACTTCTATTTATTAAGAACAGAAATTAAAACGAGTTACCGGAGTGCGAGTAATTGAATAAAACTTCAAATAAGATTTAAAAGGAAAAGGCTCGGAAGAAAACTATCGGAACAAAAAAATCGTCTCGGCAGCCCCGTTCTCTGTTCCAGAAGAAGTGATGATGGCAGCCCCGTTCTCTGTTTTTCTCCGTGGGAAGAAGTTGATCACGATGCCGATGCTCCTATTAATTCTCTGTTTATGCGTGAGAAAAAGATCATCTCAAAACAAAAGCCTTGCTGCCTTTTATAATGGCAGAACCGAGAGCTCTATATGGGAAATTGGTAGCACCAAATCGTTTTCTTTCTATTGTAATCAGTGGGCCGTCTTTTATTAAAGACAAATCTTTGCCACAATTATGGGTCGGTCCACAGGTTGCCAAATTACAATTCTCATTCTTTACTGATTAGCCGTGAAGTTGAACCATATTGCCATTCTTCTTCGTGTTTTAGCTCCAAATATTATCCAACGGCTCTGGGTCCTAAAACAAGGAAAACGGATATCAAACTCCAAATTATAAAATAAACGGACATAACAATAGTAAATTAGGGAGCATAAATGGATACATTTACGCACCTATCAGTGGGACAAATGAAACCCACAAAAAATCAATTAGTAATCACTCTGAAAGTAGGTGGCTTTTAACAAATCGTAACACTCTACTGATATTGGATTGGCCCATTTTGGTCCCACAAAAATGATTCAAGCCGGTCATTATTACTCCCTCCGTCCCAAATTGATTGTCCCGTCCGCAAAACGGAGTGTTAAAAATAATGCAATTTTTTCAAGAAAAAATTCAAACTTTTTTCACAAATTAAAATTTTCATTGATATCTAGTAAGTTGTTGAAAAACTTTTAATTTTTTCTTGCAAAAATTGCATTATTTTTAACACTCCGTTTTGCGGACCGGAAAATCAATTTGGGACGGAGGGAGTATTAAAATATTTTTTGGGTTCCTAAAAAATGAACCCAAAAAATATTAGCTCAATCTGATATTGGTAGGGCGTTTGGATTTGTGAAAGAGCCACTTAATTTCAAACTAATGATGTACTGATTTTTTTGTGGGGCTCATTTTGGATCTCACAAAAATGATTCAAATATCTCATTATTCTACGAAATACTTACTTTTATCGGTTGCTTGAAAAAATTAGCTCAATCAGGTATCGGTAGGGTTTTACGAATTATGAAACATGTTTTGTTTTCTTTGTTTAATGCTTTGTTGCTACAAATGAACTTAGCAAACGAAAGAAGAGCACATGTGGGAAACTCTTAATGAGGCTAAACGACAACGTTTATTGGTGTGGAAGTGCCTTTTGGTTAAATTCCCATTCCTTTTTCTCTCTCTAGGCGATTTCCCTTTGGTTCCCCTGTGGCTAGGGTTTCAGCTTCTCCTGCGGCTAGGGTTTCAGCTTTGGGGGGCGGGGGGCTCCCAAGTGTCTTTGTCCCCTCCCTCTAATCAGATCCTTTGATCTACATCGTTTCTCCTTTTCTCACTCTTCTTGTCGCTCCTCTCTCTGGCGTGTTTCACCTCTATCTCCCTTGTCTCTCCCGTCGATTCTTTCTCCTGGGTGTTTCGATCTTTGGACTTAACGGCTAGGGGGTTTCGATGAGCAGCAGCTGGTGGTCATTTTGCTTGGGGTTGCTTGGTAATTTCCACGACGTCTCCTCTACTGGGAGGAACAATTTGTTTGCTTAACGGCATTGTGATTTCCACTCGGCCTTTGCTCTGTGTTGCCCTTCTCTCCGTTTGTCGTGTTGATCTGCTCCATCCATGGTTTCTAGTTTGTCGAGTGGTGGGCATGAGTGTGTACCTTTTGAGCTTCGGTTTCAGTTCGGCAATGGTGGCTGCTAATGGTGGTGGTTTGTGGATGTTTGGGTTATTGGACGGTGGCTTTGCTGTTGGCCGGAGATGTAAGGGTGCAGGTTGCAGTGGTGGACTTAGCAGCGGATCAGTTAGCGATTGGGTTGGTGCTATTAGATTTACGTTTTCTCGGAGGGTTAGGGTTTTGGTGGTACTTGGGGCATGTTGTTTGCTATTTAGGGTTTTTTTTTTTGGCTTTTGATGTGTTTGGATTTTCCTTTTTTATTTTTGAGTGTTTGTTAGTACTTTACTAACTTTGAGTGTTTTTTTTTTTTTTAAATCCTAAAGTTAGGTGTAGTGATAAATGAGATACTATCATTTGTGAATGATGCTACCTGATATGTCAATATCTATTTTTTATCATTTTTTTAATGATATAAAAATCTTTTTTACTCCTCATTTCTTTCCACACACATTCCCAACCCGCATTTTTGAATGAGAAATTTGGCTTTATTTGGTTGGTAGTTTAGTTTTGGTGGTGGGTAGAGAGAGAAATAGAGTAATGGGAGAAGGAGGTAATGATTGGAGAGAGATAAATGAAATTAATAATTAAAAATATAAGATAATGATGGGATAGAAATATAAAGTAATGATTGAAAACTAAAACTAAACTAAAACTAAAACAAAAATAACCGAATGTTTAGTCTCCTCATTCCTTCACAACACACACACACCCACACCCCTCGCGGCCTCGCTCTCTCTCCTATTTGTACCCTACCCTCCGACCTTCATTTCTCCCCTTTCCCAACGCGACTAGTTGAAATCTCTTCAACCGAATTTCAATACCTCCACTCCCCTGTCTCTCTCAAAAAACCTTGTACCCAAAACCAAAAACTAACCTTGTCATGATGGCTCATAAGCATCTGCACGAGCTATTGCAAGAAGATCAAGAGCCATTCCTTCTCAAAAACTACATTTCCGATAGAAAATCTCAGCTCCAAACAGTACCCAAATCCTCAGTATTACAACCCAAAAAACGCAGACCTATCACCGACAGCTCGATTTCGAAGCGTAGCCTCTATAAACAGGCATGTTTTTTCTCCTACGGAAACTCGCCGGATCTAAGGAAGAGCCCGGCCAAGAGCTCAAATGCCGTTAGCCTTCATGTCCCTGCTAGAACAGCTGCTCTGCTTCTTGAATCTGCATTGAGGATTCAAAAGCAATCCTCGGCCAGAAGACCCAGAACCCAGATTAGTAATCTGGGTGCGGGCTTATTCAGCTCGATTTTCAGGAGATTGAGCGGTAAAAACCATACCAGGAAGTATGAAATCGGTAACGGTGAGGCTGTGGTTTCCGAGAGGAAAACAGGAGGTAAGGGCAAGGAATCGAACGGAAATGTTGCGAGTGTGGACGACGGGAGTACTGTTGAGATGGGTTTTTCTTGTTCTTGTAATGATAATGAAAATAGAGGGCGAAATAGTGGTATTTGGTCCGGTGGAAAATCGGGCGGAAAAGGCGAGAAATTGAAGGGAAGTGTGGAAGATGGAAGTCCCATTGAGATGGGTTTTTTCTCTTTTGATTGCAGCACGAGTAGGCGTGCAAGTACTATTTGGTCGGAGAGCAACGAGGAGAAGTCGTTGGATTTGGAGAGTTCTTCTAGTACTAGTAGCAGGTCTTATGGTTTTGAAGAGATTCGGGAAGACAGACCAGATGAGGATTTTGGGTTCTGTGAGAAGGGATTCTGTTCAAGCCCCTTGAGCCCTTTTCGTTTTGCTCTCGAAACCAGCCACTCTTTCAGTGACCGGACGCCGGTGTTCTTGTCGCCGGCAGCGTCTCCGAGTCGCCACAAGATACAGGTTTGTCTTATTTAACTTGCTTGGGATGGTTTTTACTCCTACATTAAGCGATAATAATACGAGAATGAATTAAAAAATAATAATCTATAATGAGTATTAGCCCTATCTAACTAATAGCCTATTATGGGAAAAAATAATTCCACCAAATACAAGCGAATTACACCAGCACATAATCAAAGAGATTTAGGCTCTGTTTGGAACTTAAGGAAAAAAAAGGAAAGGAAAGGAAAATAAAAGAATTTTCTCTCCTATTGTTTGGTTGTAGAGAAAGAGAGAAGAAAATAAAGATTTTGAGTGTGGTGAATAGTGAATTTTTCCTCTCATTTTCCTCTCATTTTCCTTCCCTTTTCTTTTCCTTTCCTTTCTTTTCCTTTCCTTAAGTTCCAAACAGAGCCTAAACTTCTGAGCTCTTAGTAAAATACAAAAATCCTGGCCGATTGAGTTGCCCTTGATTATTTTGCTTGGAAGGTTGATTGCAGTTTAATTGATGTAACATGACTTTTTCACTTGTGTATTTCCAATTGCAACGAACACTTAGAATATTTTTCTCGTCGATATGAGCGAAATGAATTCGGTTCAGTTTGTTTAAATTAAATTGTGCCAAATCTAGTAAAACGCTAAATTTTGGAGTTGACTCAGTGAGTTAAACCGAGAGAACTCGTGGCACAGGTGGTTGAGCCAGGTGTGTTTGACTTGTCGGCAACACGATCTTAGGCTCCGTTTGTTTGGATGTAAAATATTTTCCGGTAAAATGTTTTACCTATTTTCCGGTGTTTGGTTGTGTAAAAAATGAGGAAAATATTTTACATGTAAAACATTTTCCATCATTTGGATGAAAATGACTTACCCTTAAATTTTCCGTAAGTTATTTTCCGAAATGAACCTGCTGCCTTCTCTTGCAATTCTCACTGCTCAGTTTCCTCGACCGCCAATCCTGACCCACGTTCAATTCCAATAATCTCATATATATCCACCGTTTAAACTTCCCACCTCCTTCTCTACACTATTTTGTTGATTTCCGAAAATATTTTCAAGTGCCAACCAAACACCGGAAAATAAAAGTTTGAAGTTTATTTTCTGAAAAAACGTTTTACATTGTAAAACGTTTTACATTGTAAAACGTTTTACATCGAAACAAACGGAGCCTTAGTCTGACTTTTTTTTTTTTTTTTTGGGATCATATCTTACTCTGATTGAATGGTCGGAATGTCGTCACGAAATTACAAAATTACCCATTAATCCTATCCTCAATAGTTCGTGATTGAGCAGTAGAAGATTATTATGGTTACATTTATCACTAATAACAATTTAAAATTTTCTTGCAATTACGTAAAGCCAATTAGAGGATTGCCATGTTTTCTTGATGCATATGCAATTGAATGCGACAAAACTAAAATGGGGAGATGTTTTTTTGTTTGCTGTTAAGGAGTACCTCAATTGTTGAAGGTCCTCGATCATTGGACTAAATCCATGAGATCAATGAAAATCGTCGCCGTAAGACTCGTAACCTGACATGATGCCTCCTATATGAGGTTCTTCTGCCAACCAAAAACTTATTTTGGTGAGGTTAATTACTAGATTGTTTTGTTCACCATCTCAAGTGACAAACTCATAATGTTCGATACAATACATCATGTATGGATTAATCCACTGTTATTCAACCAGAGTGTGCCTCGTAATATTATACTGTAATCAAAACATGGATCAAAATATAGTCGCCAATCGCCATAGCACTATCTGTAAAAACTGGTGGAAAAGTAATCAAAACATGGATAAAAACTGGTGCTTTACTAATGTCCTGATTATGCTTGTTGCATTTGGTATTTGAATAGGAGAGAGAGGATTGTGAAGTACTCCTACTAGAGAGCATGGTAGAAGAGGAGGAAGAGAAGGAACAATTCAGTCCGGTATCCGTGCTGGACCCTCCATTTGAAGACGATGACGACTGCAACGAAGAAGGCAGTTATGATCTCGAATGCAGCTATGCAATTGTACAAAGTAAGTATGGAGCTTTCAATTTTGTATGTTTCCTTTTCCAGCTTTCAATTTTGTGTGTTTCCTTTTCCGGTTGTGTCGTCATTTTCAACTTAAATGTTACCTGCTCATATGCATAGGCATTTTTGTTTTCTTACTCTGTGGGTTCAAGGGTCCAACAATGTTGATTATGCTGGATTTTGAGACCTGGATTAGTTGTGGGATCCATTTGGAGATTGATACCCACCATGAGGACGCGTTTGTTTGGTTGAGAGTAATATCGTACGTTGTACCATTGCTGCAACTCTTAGGTAAAAAATATGTGTGGATTTATCATGTAAGAACAAGACGGGTATGGTCCACACAAACCACAAATTTGACGAAAGACAAATTAATATAGGACACAAGATATACTTGGAACACATGTTGTGTTCCTACTACGTTCATGGCCGGGGAGAGGACCACCAATACATTACTACACGCAATAAGAATCAGAAAGATCAATTCTTAGACATCATTGTTTACGATCCGTCTCCGTTGTAGGAATCCTACTTGTAAAATTTTTTACATGTGTTTCGAAGAATATGGATCTCGGCCATTAATATACTGTCATCAGTAACTCATGATGTTTACACTAAATACATGGAACATCACAACCTAATCTGACGTTAATTTGTCAATGGGACAACAGTGGTTGCTTGGTCATTCCTTTAGCTGCATGCCTGCCTGTGACCCATAATTGGTGCAGGTTGCTATATATGTCTTAATCTTTCTGTACCTTTTTAGTTTAGTAAATTAGGGCAATCATGGACCTAAATTATTCATAGCTGTTGTTTTTTGGTTACATTTATTTGTGGTTGGTAGTCATTTTTAATGCATTTGTGGTTGGTTGGTTGGTATAAGTTTGTTGATTCGTTTTTGTCGAAATTGTTTAAACATATATAGTGGAGCCTGAATGCCCTTTGTCTAATATTTCTTGTCTTGTTTTGGAAACAAAAATAAATTACTAAGAAACTAATTAAACGTCACTCATCACAGATCTAATTTAAATTTCCATTGTACATTGAAGATTATCTAAAAAAGGAATACATTCGACTCTTAATTGGTAGCTAAAAAATTTACATTTCCATTACTGTCAACCTCTTAAATCCAGTGATACTTTTGGTTGTAATGGCTGTCCTATCTGATCCTACTGTTTGCTAAAGTTCAATCAAGTGTGCTTTCTACATTCTTTTGCTAAAATTAATTATCACACTCCCAAACTACAAATCTTGATTTGGTTCGGTTTATTTTTTGGACTACAGGGGCAAAACAGCAACTACTGCAAAAGCTACGCAGATTTGAGAAACTGGCCGAGTTGGATCCTATTGAACTAGAAAAGAGAATGTTAGAAGAACAAGACGACGACTATATGAATTTTGAGGATCCAGACGAAGGAGGAGAAGAGGAATTCGATGAGGTCGAGTCACTTTCGTCGTATACAGAAACTAATGCCCATTATTTCGTTAGAGAAGTTCTTGGCAAATTGGGCTTCCAGTTTAGCGAAGTACCGGCACACATGGAAAGATTGGTTTCAGACCTCATTGCAGAAGAGAAAAGAGAGGAGGATGGCACTGACGATGGTGAATCGGTGGTGAGACGGGTTTGTAAAAGGTTGGATTCATGGAAGGTGGAGAAATCTAACACCATTCATATGATGGTAGGGTTGGATTTCAGAAGAGGGAGTGATCATGGGTGGAAAAGAACAGACAAAAACCAGGTGATAGAGGCTGCAATGGAAATTGAGCAATCTATTTTCAGATTATTAGTGGAGGAATTATCAGAGGAGCTTATGGAGTTTAGTGGAGAGAGTTCATGAAGCTTCTGTGCATCTAAATAGATTTTGTTCTAATTCTTAGATTTTTGATTCGTTAAATTTAAGTGGACGGGGAGGATTGCGTGACTTGCATTTTGAGGGGATGGGGTTACCAGGTTTAGTCAGATTTGATCCAAGAGAAGGATAAGAGAATCTCAAGTGGTTTGGGCATGTGGGCGTGCATAAGCAACTAAAGTGCTTGCCTTCTTAAGAGCTCGCAAGTTTGAATCTCGTGGAAGGCCCAATATTCCAAATCTTAGGCTATTGGAGGTATGTTTGGACGTTAACTTTAGCACCCGAAATTAGTCGAGGTGTGCCTAAGTTGGTCTAGACATCCGATTATCAAAAAAGAGATGGATAAGAGTTAGATGTAATGTGGTAGCATTAGCAATGGAGTATATGTATCCTTGTATACTTAGAAAGAGGGGAATGTATGTACCCTACCCTTTGCTCAATGAGACGTGCACGAGAGAGAGAGAGAACTCTTATACTCTCTCTGTCCCCTTTTTAAGGTCCAATATTTTATTTTGAGCTGTCCTTTAATAAGTGTCCATTTTGTAAAGTTAGTGAGTAAAAGTTGGTATATTTTCCATTTTGTCCCTAAAAGTAGATTCTATTTTGAAAAGTTAGTGAGTAAAAGTGTAATGATGATATCTTCATAGAGCGTAAATAAGAAAAGTGGAGGTAAAAGTTGATGTGAAAGGTGTTATAATGATATTTTCTTAAAAAGTTGGAGTTACGAAGTTAGATATTTAAAAGGGGACGGATGGAGTACTACTATTACTTCTTTTTTTTCTTAAATTATCCCTGATACGGTTTTTTTTTTTTAAAACTCCAATAGGTAAACCGTAAAAGTAGTGGTGCCATAAAAAATCTAAAACCACTATCATTTTGCGCATAAATTGCACGAAGCTCACACACTTTCACAAGGTAATTTATTAATGTAAGTTGCAACAAATATTCAAGTATCAATGCAACATAAAAAGGGTTTGAGTAAGGAATATGATTCTACCATGAAAACATCAACTCAAACTTTTTCAAAAAAGGATTAGCATTCATTTGTTGGGAAAATTAGCCATGATGAGTAAACTAATTTTCATTTAAAGGAAGGACGCCAGCAAAACAATTTTCAACGGAGGTCTTTCAACTTTTTGAGTTTTTTAATCATAAGGCCAAAACATGTTTAGGCACTTTTATAGGATTTTAGGGTGCACTTTTCTATTATAGAATTCTAGTGATTCAGGTATTTTCATAGGGTGCCATAGGATTTTAGGTATTTTCATAAGATACCTTAGGATTTTAGGCACTTTTATAAAGCACATTTATCCTTATGTTTGATTGCAAAATGTGTTTGTTTTTGAGCTCAAAAAATTTAAATATGGGAAATTTTTGGCTAAGTCTCTCTTATTTGTTTGTATCAATGACGAGAATAATCTCAAAAAAAAAAAAATTAAAAATGGCATCTCCTTTGCTACGATGTCGGCAACCATGTGAATTCTTGTTGTTTTTTATTATTAAAAATAAGTACTTTTGATGTTGTGTTGCAATAATTTTATTAATTGGGATGATAAATGGCTGCCGTTCACTTGTCAAATTAACAAGTCATTAAGGGACCAACCACTATATGAAATACATTATCACCAAATGCGTCAAAGAAATGAATTATTGCACCAATTTGTTCTAAACGTAATATATATGTTTATAGTAGGACTGTTCAAAAAATCCGGTGAACCGTGAAACCGGTCCGGACCGAAGTGATCCATACCTTTTGGATTTTGTCCGTGGATTAATGGTCCGGACACGGATTGAAAAATTAGAAAACTGTGACTCACGGTTCGGTCCACGGATTTTCATTACGAAACAGTGGATTAACCGAACCAGACCGTGAGATATTTATTTTATATAAATAATATATGTGTGCGTATTTATATAATAAATTGTTAGTAATGTTAACACTTTTTTTCACCACTTTTAGTATTTTATCTTAATAATGGAATATAATGTAGATGTACATAAAATATAGGAAGTAAATCATAATTTTTTCGCAAAAATTATGGCTAACCTTAGGTGAGTTTCAGTAATTCGTTTCTTTTCCGGTTCTTTTAAGTTATGTAATGTACTATAATGATACAATCCTACTAGTGTTTTAAATTCTTTTGAATTTGATTTCTGAAGTAAACCTTTAGTAGTTTATGTAACAAATACTTTCTGATGGTGTTAAACTTAATTCTGAATGTAACATTATTCCCTTTTATTGGGGTATATATGCTTGAACTTTATTTTTGTTAAAATTCGTGAACAAAACCGTAACCGATTCGCAAGTCACGGATCGGATTAGAACCGGACCGTAAGACTTTTGGTCCGGACACGGATTTTATTTTGTAAAAATCGTGACTAATGGTTCAGTCCTCGAATTCCTAGAAATCCGAATCGAACTGGATCGCGAGCAGCCCTAGTTTATAGGAGTGGGAACATATGGCGTGAAATCATGCCGAATGAATATGATAAGTGCCAATATATATATATATATATATATATATATATATATATATATA
>BPLS01030641.1:30170-47231 GCA_019656275.1 Rhododendron kiyosumense | reverse complement strand
TATATATATATATATATATATATATATATAAAAGTGGTTGAAATCCCAATAAAATAATAATAAAAGGGTACTTTGGTAACTATGCACTTTTGATTAAAATAATGGTACTTTCCAATGTGATTAAAGAAAATACTTAATTTAATGATCCAATAGTACTTTGAAAGATTTACCCTTTTATCCGATGGACAAAACTTCCCCTAACATCTATTATCCAATGGATAATAGTTATTAGGCCACAAAAAATAATAAAGTAATCAAAAAGTACAATAAAGTAAGTTTACTTTTTAATATAAACAAATGGGATTCTATTACCCAATGGATAATAGTTCCCCTAACCATTATTGTCCAATGGACAAGGAAATAATCCAATTTGATTAAAAGAAAAAGAATATTAAAATTTAAAGTCTACGGTTCAAAAGGGTCAAAAGTTTCAACGAGGGGCAAAACGGTTATTTTGCCAAGACTAGGTAACTTTTCGGTTTAGTTACTCTAACCGGATGGTTAGATGCTAACTAGGCTTGCTAAGAAGGACTAAAGTGCAAGAAATGAAACTCGAGGAGCCAAAGTGCAATTTTGACAAAATACAAGAATTAACGAAATTCAAGCAATAAAAATAAATAACTCGAATAATAAAATAACTTTTTATTCAATAAAATTCAGAGTTATAACAGTGTCTATCTACACAAATGATAAAGAGTAGAGACTACCCATCGAGGCATGCTTTTTACGGTGTGTAGGGTTGCCAATGTTTTTCTTTTAACATGTGGTTGAGGGAACCAATATTAAAATGAAATTCAAAATTTTTATTGCCCTTCATAATTATTGTTATGTGATTCTCAAATTCAAAAATGGATTTTTTCAATCCACTTATCATTATTCTCAAAAACAAAAAACTTACTGGATCGAATTATATTGACTGAAAAAGGAACCTGGATATTGTGTTAACTGCTGAAGGGCATAATTTTTGTGCTGTCTGAGGTGTGCCCTCCTAGACCTAATGAGAATGCCATAGAACAGAAAGTAAAATTTTATAAAAAATTGGTGAGTATCACCCATGTTGAAAACACCCCGATTAAGGATCGTGTTCTGAAAATGATAACTCTTCTTAATGAACTAGAGATCCTTAGAGCTGAAATTGATGGGGAAACCCAGATCGATTTCGTTCTTAACTCACTGCAGTCTGAGAGTTTTAAGTAATTTCGCCTGAACTATTATATGAACAAAATGTATTAATCTTTGACGAAACTTCTTAAGAAACTCCAAGCAGCTGAGGGTCTTTTGGTTGTGAAGAAACCACCGTCAGTGTTAGTGGCAGAGAAAGTTTCTACTTCTAAGCTGAAAGGCAAGAAGAAGCAGAACAAGTTTCAGAAAAAAGGTTATGGAAACAGTTTATGCGCCTCAAGGTAGAGTGAAAAAGCCTGCGGGCAAGTGTTTTCACTACAAGTATCAAGAACACTGGAAGAATGAATGTCTATTCTATCTCAATAAAGTGAATAATCTAGATAAATCTTTTCGCTAGTCGTTGAATCATGTTTAGTGGTGTCATCTGCCAGTACCTGGTGTGTAGATACGTGAACCACTAATCATATTTGCAATTTATTGCATGGGTTCCAGGAAACCAAAAGACTCAGTGATGGAGAGATTTATCTACATATGGGTAATGCTACGAGAGTGGCAGCAGTTGTAGTAGGAAATGTTATTTTAAATTTTAGTAATAATAGGAGTTTAATTTTGAGTGATTGTCTTTATGTTCTCATACTTAGAAGAAACTTGGTTTCAGTTTCTAAGTTGATTAAAGATGGATATTTGGTTTATTTTAGTAACTTTGAGGTTATTAAGTTAAATAAACATTTTATCTATTCTGGTTCATTGGTGGATAATCTCTACTTTATTAATCCTATATTTCCTACAGTGCAATTGCATAAATTGAATAACACTAATGATATGCCATGTAAGAGAAATGAGCCTTCTAAATTGAACCAAATGTATCTTTGGCACTTATGCCTTGGTCATATTAGTCTGAATAGGTTTTTAGACTAGTCAGGATGGACCTTTAGGTTCATTGGAAGTTGAGAAACTTCTAGTCTGTGAATCTTATTTAGAAGGTAAGATGACCAAAAGACTTTTTTATCAGTAAAAGGTTATAGAGCCAAAGAGCCATTGAAATTGGTTCATTCTAATTTGTGTGGACCCTTAAATGTCCAAGCAAGAGGTGGTTTTGAGTATTTCATCACTTTGATTGATAATTACTCTATGTTTACATTTATTTGATGCACCGTAAGTCCGAATGCTTTGAGAAATTCAAGGAATATAGGGCGAAAACGGTAAAGAATCTAGGTAAATGTCGTAAGACACTGTGATTTGATCGTGGTGGCGAATACCTCTTGGGAGAGTTTAGGGAGTACTTGTTAGCTGAAGGGATTACATCCCAGTTTTCAACACCAAGTATCCACGTCAAAATGGTTTAGCAGAAAGAAAGAATACGACTCTTATAGATATGGTAAGATTAATGATGAGTTATTCAAATTTATCAATTTCGTTTTGGGGACATGCACTAGAAACAGTAATGTACATTCTTAACTTGGTACCATCTAAGTCAGTACCATCTACACCCATAGAACTGTGGACTAGGCGCAAACCTAGTCTGCAGAATGTTCGGGTTTGGGGTAGTCCAGCACATTTGCTAAATGGGAACGCAGATAAATTGGAATGAAGGACATAAGTTTGTCTATTTGTGGGGTACCTTAGAGGAACGAAATGTGGATTATTTTATAGTCCTAAGAATCAGAAGGTCATTGTTAGCACCAATGCTCGATACTTAGTGAAGGACTATGAAATAGACCATAAGCCCAGAAGCAAAATTGTTCTAAAGAAATTGAGAGGAGATGGACCGATAAAGACTTCTTCAACACCAATAGTACAAGAGGTTACACTGCAAAAAAGATTTGTTGACACACCAGTACCTCATCATAGTGTCCCACCCAATCAGTATACGTTCTTGGGAGAATCTTATGATATGATCCCTGAAGAATAACATGTTGAACCCTGCAATTACAATGAGGAACTAGAAGATAAAGATGCAAATTTTGACAAAAGGCTGTGAACTCTACATTCCTTAATAAAAATTTGGATGAACGTATCCACATAATGGAATCAGATGGATTCATAGCAAAGGGTCAAAAGCGTATGTTATGCAAGCTTAAGGAGTCTATTCATGGACTCAAGCAAGCATCTAGATCTTGAAATATCCGTTTTGATCAAGCAATCACGTTTTCTTGGTTTTGATCAATGTCCGGATGAGTCATGTGTGTACAAGAAACGCAACGGAAAAGTGGTGGTATTCCTGGTACTATATGTAGATGATATTCTGTTAATTGGAAACGATGTGGTAATGTTATCTTCGATGAAGGTGTGACTATCTAGCCTATTCGATATGAAGGACTTGGGAGAAGCCGGTCACATCCTTGAGATTAAGCTTATGTGAGATCGCAAGTATAGGATATTGGGCTTATCATAAGCTACTTATATCGATGAGATCCTTACTCGTTTTAGTATGCAGGATTCCAAGAAAGGGTTCCTCCCTTTTTAGATATGGAATCAACCTATCTAAGGATCAGTGTCGTAAGACACTTGAGGAGATGGAGAAAATGAAGGCAGTTCCTTATGCCTTGGCAGTAGGAAGCCTCATGTTTGCTATGCTGTGTACTAGACCTGATATTTGCTTTGCTGTTAGCATGGTTAGTAGATTTCAGTGTAATCCAGGGCAAGAGCATTGGACTGCAGTGAAACATATACTCAAGTATCTGAAAAGAACTAGAGATCATATGTTAATGTTCCAGTCAAATAGTCTAGTACCTCATGAGTACACTGACTCAGACTTTATGTCAGATAAGGATTCTAGAAAGTCTACCTCGGGATATGTGTTGGAGCCATAAGTTGGAGGAGTATCAAGCAATCGTGCATTGATTGATTCTATCATGGAGGCCGAGTATGTGGTAGCTTCTTAAGCAGCCAAAGAGGCCGTTTTGGCTTAGAAACTTTTTGATAGATTTAGAAGTGATTCCTTTAATGCAATTAGCTTTTACATCTATTGTGACAATAGTGGTGGAATTGCTAATTCTAAGGAGCCATTGACTCATAAGAAGGAAAACACGTCGAGCGTAAGTATCACCTGTTTCGAGAGATCGTTTAGTGAAGTGATGTAACTCTGTCCAAGATCGCATCGGTAAACAGCCTAGCAAATCCTTTTACGAATAGCTTACGAGCTAAGATTTTTGATAGTCACGTAAAGGGAATGGAAGTGAGATGCGTGGCAGCATGGTTTTGAGTCCTAGTGGGAGTTTGTTAGAAAATTATACTAAAAATTATGTTTTTGTGTAATGGATTAATATTTGATTACTATTTATTAATCAGTTTTATCCATTTTTTATGAGAATATTTTATGGGCAATATTTGCATGATATTTTTGTATATTGTGCATGTGTGTCTTTTATTCTACATAGTAGATAATCCAGTGTGTAGAGTACGGCTTACACACAGAAGATTGGATAATCGGTTCTTGTGGAATATAAGTTTTGGTTCACAGTCTTAGATAGAATTTCACACACCATCGGTAGGACTGTAGCACAATATTTTAGTAGGTCTGTCTGGACTACAGGGAATGGTACTAATTCCAACTCATTGTGCTAGTATACTTTGTGTATATTGAACGGGACCGCATTGAGGTAATTGTCTTTATACTAACTTTATAAGACAATTGGAATCTCATGGTTATTATGAATACTTATGCTCTTAATCCAAAAATAATTATTAGAGATGTATATTTAATGTTGTTGACTTTGATTCATTAAAGAGTGAGATCTTTCTACGGTCAATAGTCTCGGTGGATTGGGTCGCAACATTATGTATAGACAACTATTAATTATTAATGGAATCCGCGTCCCAGTAGGGATTGATGATACCCCTTGAGTAAGCTTATAAGTTTCAATTATGTTAAACCCTGCAGGTGGATATTTGTATCCGACATATCGAATAAGTTAAGTGGATAGTCTCAAGTTAAGATGTTGATTAAGTGGGAGATTGTTATTAATTTATTTTAATCAACGGATATCTGTAATCTTAACGTGGCGAGATTAATAAGTATTTAATATCATGGAGCTCGTAATATAATTGAGATAAGGACGAGAGTGCAATTATAATTCTGTAGTAGGGTGAATTATGATTAGTGAAATAAGAAATAGAATCCTGGTGGGATTAGGTTTTTCTTATTTACACTGAAAGCCCAGATTTATTACTCCTTAGGTCCCTGTCGTAGCCTTATATATATACGTTATGCTCTCTAGGTCAGATAGATGTTTTTCAATTATTCAATAAATAGAGGCAGGTTTAGAGAGAGCAAACAGATCACGAAAGAGTTCACACTCGGTTCGTGTTCTAGACGTGTGGGGAATACGATAGAAGATCGTAAGGTATGGTCGAACAGTATTCGTGGTTTATAGCAAGGCGTGCTATAACAAGTTCAACCAGCGTTCGTGTCACAGGGAGTTGTGGTAAAACCCTAATTCCGCCTTGTAGAGTTTTTATTTTTTTGTCTATAATCTGTACGCGTCATTACTGGATCTTGGGGATTCGGTTTCCCAATAGGAGAGAGTTTGGTTAATTTTTTTGGAAATTTTTAGGTCGGTCCCAAAAATTAGGTTCGGACTTGATTTAGTTTTGCACAATTATTTGTACTCCCTCCGTCCCAATTTACTTGTCACTTTTTGGAGTTCGTGCCACTTTTCAATTGATTATATCTTGTAATTTATAATATTTTAGGCGAATTTGAAAACATTGTATTATAAAACAAATCGAGATCTATCAAACAAGATCCATATTGGATATAAAATTCATTACCAATTTAAAGATATAACTAATTCTTTTTTCCGGTTGGAATAGAACTGTGACAAGTAAATTGGGACGGAGGGAGTATTTTTTATTCCAACCGTACCCCTTCACGCGCATCAATGCACGGAAGTAGAAAGCATCTAGTATAGAAAAATTATTCAATGCTCATGGAGCATTGGTGCACCATTAAAACATTGTTTAAATTTTAAAAGGTCATATCTTTTGTTTTAGATATTCATTTTTTAAAAAAATTATATTTTTAGAACTTACTCGACGATATCTATTAAAAAAGATCCATATAGAATATGAAATTATGTAAGATTAAAAAAATACCTTTTGCTATGAGAACTGTTTCTATAAGAATTGTTTCTATGAAAATTGTCTATGAGAACTATTTTCTATTATTTTTTAACCATGCCTCTAACCTTTCCTTTTCATATCAGTACTCTGAACTTTTTACTATTGCTCTGTCTTTATTTTCCTTTACAAATTTGAAGTCTTGCAACTTGCCCTCCAAACATTCCGTTGTTCACAGATAGCAATCTTTGCTGACACGGCCCTACATGGCCAAGCACTACTTTCCATTACTGAGGGTCAAAACGCATGTGACGAAGCACTACTTCTTCCGGTCCTTGATCCTGTCATTGGCTCACCTTCTACATGCCAACCTGCAGTTGCTGACTTTGCCCATCCGAGACAATGGTTCGTCAACACTATGACAGTCTTGCACGATCCCACCAGTTCTGCCACCATTCATTCCTCCAGGCGCTCTTGTTGCGGTCATCACTCCATTTCGAAGATGATGCCACAGAACACTTTACCTTGCTGGGTGATCAAATCAATGACGGAAAAGCCGTTTGGACAGCTCCTCTTGCCAGCTTTGGCCAATTTTCATTCATCAATCAATATTGGGAGTGGGCAGAAAATGTACTTGGGCGATCTTCAGAAAAACTTATTGAGGCAAGGATCTATGGTGCCGTCTATGCTTCTCTTTTTACATATGACCATGACGCAAATCTCATTCAATCATTCTGTGAGCATTAGTGTCCTTCCATAAACACACTTCATACTCCAGTAGGAGAGCTATCAATCTCCCTTTGGGATCTGGGTTATATTGGTGGTTTGTCGGTCTATGGAAAATTTTACGACGAAGTCATCCCGCCGGCACGCGATCTGACAGGCGTTGATGAAAACAACATGTACCACCTTCCACCTAGTTGCAGGCACCTTTTTGCGGCATACCACAGACTTTTTCATGCTTCAGAAACTCACCATATCACTGCCCATGACTGGATCCACTTTTGGTGTAGGCTCCAAAACAAATATTCAAATCTTTCTCCCAATGATCAGAGCGAGGGAGCAAGCAGGCCAACTGGACACACTAGCGTGCCACCGGAGCGCACAAAGGATGAAGAAGGAGCATTCAATGAGTTAGGCATCAGAGCACGCTTAAGGGAAGAAGTCTATTTAGCAGCCTTCCTGTCGTGCTGGCTGTCTGTATTTGTCCTACCCAACGGAAAGGTGAACCAAATTCGTCCTACCGTCTTCAAAGTTGCAATCATGATGGCGCTCAGATCCACGTTTTCTTTGGCGGTGCTTGTTCTAGCGGGCGTATACCATGGCTTAAAGCAAATTTCATTATCTCCTACTCCAAGTCAGTGCCATGCGATCCTTCCCATGCATTATATCTACGGATGGCTTGGCAACTACTTCGACACGTACCTTCCTTCCACACACACTTAATCGGGCGTCAGAATGGTCCGACTAGCAGGCGAGAAGAATGCTAAACATTTCACAGTACTTGCAGCTCGTGAACTCCTCAGAAGTGTTGATCCTTCGCGATTATCGTCCTTGGCCATGTTTGACAAAGACGAGCGGTTAATGGTAGATAATGGAAAGCAATCCCACTTCTGGATGGCCTACACCATCAGTCATCGTTCAAGCTACCTAACTCTTCGCCGCGATATGCAGTATATCGTTGAGCCTTATAGCCCTCATCGATTCTCACGACAATTCCACTTTTACCAAGATGTGCCCGGTAGATTAATGGAAGAAGCTTGCCCCCTCAGTCTACTCGATGTCGTAGGACTTTGGCAATCCTGCATGAAGCTTGGCACCAAGGCAAAACTGAGAATTCCTGTTTCCTTGCAAAAAGACCTTACCACAAAGCGATATCAAAAGTGGTGGATAAAGCATGCAAGCGACTTTATTAAAGGAGACATTGAGCCTATCGAGAAGCAAGAGAAATCTAAGACTCTAGTCAGAATTCGCCTAACCACTGGCAAGGAATCAGTTACACCTTTCATCAATGCCCATGAAGTTGAAGGCACTAACGCAATAGCAAGCAAAGCCAAAGCAAGCAAAGCTAAACCAAGCAAGGCTAAACCATCAGTTCTACCTACTGCTAGTAACAAGGAAGTTGACGGCACTAATGCAACACTAGGCAAAGCCAAAGCAAGCAAAGCTAAATCAAGCAGGGCTAAACCATCAGTTCTACCTACAGTTAGTAACGAGGAAGTTGACGACACTAATGCAACATTAGGCAAAGCCAAAGCAAGCAAAACTAGACCAAGCAGGGCCAAACCGAAAGTTCCACCTGTTGCTAGTACCCATGAAGTTGACGGCACCAATGCAACAACAAGTAAGGCCAAAGCAAGCAAAGCTAGACCAAGCAAAGCTAAACCAACAATTCCACCTATCACTCGCACCCATAAAGTTGACGGCGCCAATGCAACACCAAGCAAAGCCAAAGCAAGCAAGGCTAGACCCAGCAAGGCCAAACCAAACCAAGGAAAGGATTTACTCAAAGATGCATCCAAAAAAATGGAGAACTCAACTCTCAAGCCTAAGCCTCTTTTAAAGATTTCTGCTCCAAAAATTCCATCCATGATTGTCAAAAATCCAACCACTGAAAATGGAGACAAGAAAAGAGGCCTTGTGATTTGTGATGGGAACAGCAACTCTAGCCAAGGCGATCGTCACTGGAATCGCACCAAGAGGCAGAAAACCATAGTCCAAGTCAGACCCTTGGAGGATATCCACATTGACACGAACGGTTTTTTCCAAGACGTGCCTGATAGCAGCATACCTTTGGACGATTTTAGAAGCACATGTAATAAACACATACTTTCTCAAATGCTTTCATTTTTTTTTTTACTTCACTAAGCTACTTAAGTTTTTTTTTCGTATATGTGCAGTTGGGAGTAACAACTTGAATCTTGGTGATGAACTATACTCTTAAAGTAGTGGAGGTTCCATAGATGGTCCAGATTCTTTTGGATTGCTTTCTGGTAAGGGAAGATCTATCGAAGAAGTGTCACGTCAAATTTCTCATAAGAAGGCTCCTGTTGACATGCTCAAAGTACCAATAACAGAACCAAGACAATTTCAAGTGAAACCTTCTGGTCCCACGTTTTCCAACGTTAGTGTCTTTCAAGGGATTGATGTGATTGCTAAAAGTCGGCGCAAGTATGTCTCAGGGATTGAATCACTTTGACATGCGGGCTTGATAGCATTCAAGACATTGCTGTGCCTCCAGCCTCTTTTCATCAAGTGCCTCTAGTTCTTCAAGGCGCAAGCGAGCATTGTCTTCATGAGTGAGGCCTTCTTGAAAGACACTAACGTCGAAAAACGTGGGACCAGAAGGTTTCACTCGAAATTGTCTTAGTTCTATTATTCGTACTTTGGGCATGTCAACAGGAGCCTTCTCATGAGAAATTTGACGTGATACTTCTTCAACAAATCTTTCCCTTACCAGAAAGCAATCCAAAAGAATCCGGACCATCTATGGAACCTCCACTACTTTAAGAGTATAGTTCATCAGCAAGATTCAAGTTGTTGACTCCCAACTGCACATATACGAAAAAAAAACTTAAGCAGCTTAGTGTAGTAAAAAAAAAAATGAAAGCATTTGAGGAAGTATGTGTTTATTACATTTGCTTCTAAAATCCTCCAAAGGTGTGCTGCTATCAGGCACGTCTTGGAAAAAATCGTCCGTGTCAATGTGGATATCCTTCAAGGGTGTGACTTGGACTATGGTTTTCTGCCTCTTGCGGCGATTCCAGTGACGATCACCTTGGCTAGAGTTGCTGTCCCCATCACAAATCACAAGGCCTCTTTTCTTGTCTCCATTTTCAGTGGTTGGATTTTTGACAATCATGGATGGAATTTTTGGAGCAGAAATCTTTAAAAGAGGCTTAGGCTTGAGAGTTGAGTACTCCATTTCTTTGGATGCATCTTTGGGTAAATCCTTTCCTTGGTTTGGTTTAGCCTTGCTGGGTCTAGCCTTGCTTGCTTTGGCTTTGCTTGTTGTTGCATTGGCGCCGTCAACTTTGTGGGTGCTAGTAATAGGTGGAATTGTTGGTTTAGCCTTGCTTGCTTTGGCCTTGCTTGTTGTTGCATTGGCGTCGTCAACTTCATGGGTACTAGCAACATGTGGAACTTTCGGTTTGGCCCTGCTTGATTTAGCTTTGCTTGCTTTGGCTTTGCCTAATGTTGCATTAGTGCCGTCAACTTCCTCGTTACTAACAGTAGGTAGAACTGATGGTTTAGCCCTGCTTGGTCTAGCTTTGCTTGCTTTGGCTTTGCTTAATGTTGCATTAGTGCCGTCAACTTCCTCGTTACTAGCAGTAGGTAGAACTGATGGTTTAGCCTTGCTTGGTTTAGCTTTGCTTGCTTTGGTTTTGCTTGCTATTGCATTAGTGCCTTCAACTTCATGGGCATTGACAATAGGTGTAACTACTCCCTTGCCATTGGTTAGGCGAATTCTAACTAGAGTCTTGGATTTCTTTTGCTTCTCGACAGGCTCAATGTCTCCTTTAATATAGTCGCTTGCATGCTTTTTCCACCACTCTTGATATCGCTTTGTGGTAAGGTCTTTTTGTGAGGAGACAGGAATTCTCAATTTTGCCTTGGTGCCAAGCTTCGTGCAGGATTGCCAAAGTCCTATGACATCAAGTAGACTGAGGGGGCAAGCTTCTTCCACTAATCTTCCGGGCACATCTTGGTAAAAGTTGAATTGTCGTGAGGATCGATGAGGGCTATAAGGCTCAACGATATACTACATATCGCGGCGAAGAGTCAGGTAGCTTGAACGAAGACTAATGGTGTAGGCCATCCAGAAGTGGGATTGCTTTCCATCATCCATCATCTACCATTAACCGCTCGTCTTTGTCAAAAATGGCCAAGGACGATAATCGCGAAGGATCAACACTTCTAAGGAGTTCGCGAGCTGCAAGTGCTGTGAAATGTTTAGCATTCTTCTCGCTTGCTAGTTGGACCATTCTAACGCCCGATTGAGTGTTTGTGGAAGGAAGGTACGTGTCAAAGTAGTTGCCAAGCCATCCGTAGATATAATGCATGGGAAGGATCGCATGGCACTGACTTGGAGTAGGAGATAATGAAATTTGCTTCAAGCCATGGTCTACGCTCGCTAGAACGGGCACCGCCAAAGAAAACGTGGATCTGCTCGCCATCATGCTTGCAACTTTGAAGACGGTAGGAAGAATTTGGTTCACCTTTCCGTTGGGCAGGACAAATACAAACAGCCATCACGACAGGAAGGCTACTAAATAGACTTCTTCCCTTAAGCATGCTTTGATGCCTAACTCATTGAATGCTCCTTCTTCATCCTTTGTGCGCTCTGGTGGCACATTAGTGTGTCCAGTTGGCCTACTTGCTCCGTCGCTCTGATCATTGGGAGAAAGATTTGAATATTTGTTTTGGAGCCTGCACCAGAAGTGGATCCAGTCATGGGCAGTGATATGGTGAATTTCTGAAGCACGAAAAAGTTTATGGTACGCCGCAAAATGATGCCTGCAACTAGGTGGAAGGAGGTTCATGTTGTTTTCATCAACGCCTATCAGATCGCGTGCTGACGGGATGACTTTGTCGTAAAATTTTCCATAGACCGGCAAACCACCAATATTACCCAGATCCCAAAGGGAGATTGATAGCTCTCCTGCTGGAGTATGAAGTGTGTTTGTGGAAGGACACTAATGCTCGCAGAATGATTGAATGAGATTTGCGTCATGGTCATATGTAAAAAGAGAAGCATAAACGACACCATAGATCCTCGCCTCAAGAAGTTTTTCTGAAGATCACCCAAGTATATCTTCTGCCCACTCCCAATATTGATTGAAGAATGAAAATTGGCCAAAGCTGGCAAGATGAGCTGTCCAAGCGGCTTTTCTGTCATTAATTTGATCACCCAGCAAGGTAAAGTGTTCTGTGGCATCATCTTCGAAATTGAGTGATGACCGCAACAAGAGTGCCCTGGAGGAAGGAATGGTGGCAGAACTGGTGGGATCGTGCAAGACTCTCGTAGTGTCGATGAACCATTGTCTCGGATGGGCAAAGTCAGCAACTGCAGGTTGGCATGTAGAAGGTGAGCCAATGACAGGATCAAGGACCGAAAGAAGTAGTGCTTTGTCACATGCGTTTTGACCCTTAGTAATGGAAAGTAGTGCTTGGCCATGTAAGGCCGTGTCTGCAAAGATTGCCATCTTTGAACAACGGAATGTTTGGAGGGCAAGTTGTAAGACTTCAAATCTGTAAAGGAAAATAAAGACAAAGCAATAGTAAAAAGTTCAGAGTACTGATATGAAAAGGAAAGGTTAGAGGCATGGTTAAAAAAATAATAGAAAATTAGAGGCCGGTCCTCTTTTTTTGGTTTGGTTTGATCCCAACCCTAAATATTTTCTCCAAACCTATATAGGCTTGGTAATGTTACATAATGACTTTTATACCCAAATGGATCAAATTAAACCTCTTCTCTCTCTCTCTCTCTCTCTCTCTCAAATACTCCCCTCTCCGTCACCGATTTCCAACCATGCCGAACCAAGCCCATGCTAGTTCGGTTCTCAAGATGACGACGACATGGCAGTGGCCGACTAATGTACATGGCTGTCGTGGACGTCATCGGAGATTTGGTCAAGTTTGAGGCCACCGTCTTTGACGACGGCGATGACGGAGGTGGAGCCGGTGTGGAGGCTGTTCTCGATCAGCTTCACGGCGGAGACTAGCTGCTGGATCACTTCACCGACGGTGATTCGATTCACCATGGGCACGTCTAGTTCTGTTCTTGAGATGACGATGTGGTGACAAATCGGCACAAAAGGGAGCAGTGCAGTGGACTGCTCAAGATGATGGGCTCCGGCCGATCGACGGCGGTGGTGATCAATGTCATCATAGGGAATCCCACATTGCAAATTGCATTTCAAACTAAATAGGAGAGAGAGTCCTAATCGGTGGGTGCCTCTTTATTCGTTCCTATTTGAGTGAATATGTACAGGAGGTGGAAATGGTTACGAAAACTTGACTATTGTTGTATGTATATTTGTTTTACCCATTGTTTGTTTGCCACTTTGAAAAGCTGTATGTGAATTCTGCCGTTGATGCTATGTGAATTGTGCGATGAGTTATGTGAATTGTGTATTTTGATATGTGTTAAGGCTATATGAAGTTTTTTTTTTTTGACGAAGGCTATGTGAAGTTCACATCACATATGTGAACTGTGTATTTTTGTGAGTGGGAGGCTATATGAATTGTATGGGGCGTCGTCGACTTCCCTGTTGATTTTAAATCCTTGAACGGCGCAAGCGAGCTTGAAATCGAAGTAATTTTTCAGGTTTGTCACGGAATGTGCTTCGAACCTTGTGATGTCAGTTGAATTCCATTTGTGTGTTTTTCCGATCAACAAAATCCAAAAGTTAAAATATCTTTAATAAGTAATTGTTGAACACCGAAAAACCAACATAAGAAACCAATGTGTTGTTTTGTGCACGTTTCAACAAAATGGGCAATGTGTTGTTTTGGACTGCCCTTGCCATCAAATTGCTGAAACTTTGGTGGTTGATAACTAGTGGGCATCTTCAAAAGGTCGATCCTTCTAGTATATGGCTTAGCATAAGTAGAAGAAGATTTTGGCGCCTCCTCATACTTCTACTTGATGGTGCCTAAAATGAAATCCTTCAATTGGTCTATGGGAATCGAACCATCACCAGAAAGTGTGAACTCCTCAGGTACCACCTTATGTTTTGCCTGTGGACTCAACTCGACTTGAATCCACTTTACTTTCTACTTTGCTCTTGAGGTAGGCGATTTCAACATCACGTTCTTTTAGGGTTTTTGACATTCCCTCAACTATTTTGGCCAAGTTAGCAACTTGTTCTTCTAGACTGACCGCATTTGTTGTCATAACATCCATGACTGAAGAACTGGTAGGCTTGGTGAAGACATTGAGTTTTGATTGAGGAGTGTTTTTAGAAGAGGCAAAGTCAGAACTGCAATTGCTCAAATAGCCATCTTCCAGGTTCTTTTGAATTTCTGAAGCAGTCTCCTAAGGCATAGAAGGATTTCAATATCGGTTGGCACATCCTTCGTTGTTGCTCCTATGGTAGAAATGACATCCCTTCCTTCTGGTGAGCTTGGCGGTGCTTTCGGTAGATCAGCCTCAGACTCGGGATTTAATTTTGGTGAACTTGGCGGTGCCTTCAGTAGATCAGCCTCAAATGTGGGATTTGATTTAAACAAAAGTAAGGCTTGGGCAATATTTGCAGCGGCAACTTTCACCTTGCTTCGAGTTGTTGGACCAGCACTCTTAGTGTGAGATTTAGAGCCAGATTTGGTAGCAGCAACCTTCACCTTGCTTCGAAGTGTTTCACCAACACCTTTAGCGTGAAATCCAGAGCCAATTTTTGCAGCGGTTGAAGACTTGGAGCGTGCAACCGGAGCTTGAGGAGCTTTTGAATGGGCAGTCTTAGGAGCCAGTGAGAGTTTGTTGATTTGTTGAAGAGAAGAGATGAGAGGCAGAGATAGTCCCACTGGGCGTGCCAAAATCTGTTGAACACAAATTTCGAGTCTACTAAAAAGACGGGAAAATTGATGAACGATAGTCAATTTTATTAATATATCAAAACTATGGTTACAATCTCTGATGAATTTCTAAGAGAAAATAATCCTCTGATTGTTCTCTTCTGTTGTTGTTGAAACAAGAGCTTAAAAGCTTATTCTCGGATCGAACGGCGGAATCTTCTCCGATGTTTGCGAAGAAGATGATGATCTAGGTTGAATGTTCTTCGGAGCTTTGAAGTTTTGATTTGAAAGAACCTTCTTGTTGGATTTGAACTTGAGACTTGAGGAATTCTGAAGGGCTTTGAAGCTTTGATCTTCAGAGCTGTGGAGTTGGATGCTTGAATGTTGATCCAAAATACGAGAGGAGAGCACCTCTATTTATAGAGAATGTAGGATGGAGAGTCATGATCAATCTCTACTTCCTTCATATTTATCTCTCTTTAATTATTTCTTTATCCAATGTAAAAGAAATAATTACAACTTGATAATTATCCTTCTTTCTTTTATTATAAGAAAGACAGTTATATAAAAAGAAATACAAATATTATTTTACCAAATGGCTTAATTTGATTGGCCAAACGTAATAAACATAATAATTGCATCACTTGGACACGTGGCACCATTTGATTGGCTCATTCGCATCATTTTAACTTTTGACCTAAAGACAATTGGCAGTATTTGATTGGCCATTTATCGTGTCCTATTTATCAGGTCCTACAACACGTGGCAACTTGTGATTGGCTGAAAATTTTACATGCCTTTTGTCATTCATTTTGGTTAATTGATATTTATTTCTGTTTTTTTGGAAATTTTACATGCCTACAGTCATTCATTTTGGTTAATTGATATTTATTTAAGTTTTTTTTTCTTTCTGTTTATAGGTTGCTCGAGCTCGGTTTCCAATAATTTGGGTAAAAAAAAGAATTTATAGAAGTTCTGAATCAAAATGCAAAGTCCTTCAAAGTTAAATGGTTAATGTCTTATAATGTGAAGTCCAATGGCCTTTTATGTTATTAGGGGATTAAAACCCTACTCCTATATAAGTCGGTGGTACTGACTTCAGGAAAAAGAGGATGAAACAAAAGGAAAAAAAAAAGGTGAAAAGAAAGGTTGCAGCATCTCTCGACAGCAGCACTGATTCTCATGGACGAAAATAGGAAGAAAGGGGCTGGGGGACTTGGTTCCGATACTTTTTCTTTCAAATTTTGTTCCTTTCGAGTTATTTAAAGTTTTGTTTAATTACTCACACTCCGATAATGTGTTTTAATTTTTGTTCTTTATAAAAGTTTTTCGTTGGTTCTTGTTTAATTTAAACCTTTTATTTATTTTTCATCTCGCGTAATAGAAACATATTTCAAATTAGAGTTTCTTTTGTTTCTTGCTTAATAATAAGTAAGTAGTCGTAAAAGTAAGGTTGCGGGGTAATTAGCACACTATGACCAGTTCGGACGCATTCTGCTCCTATTTCGAAATTAAAAAAATGTTAAAAAAATAAACAATTTTAGATTGGTAAAATACTTCCCGTAAACAAACCTGGACATTGTCGGAGCCCATATGAACGGGGGAATGGGGGTTCAAAACTCATTCTCCGCTATGTATGGGTAAACAGCGTGTTTACATCCTAAAAAGTGCCACCCAATGAAAAAATTACACGTGGTACCGAATGATACGGTGGCCATACGAAACATGTCCCAATTGAGTATCAATTACAGAGGATTACGAGAATTAAGGAGGACACTATTTTAATGACAAACGGTGTCGTTTTGGTTTGAACCGATGTCGTTTGGGTAACAATTAAATGATGGTTTGGAAAGTTATTGGATTTAGCCGTTGATTTAGGCATTACGATCATCGAACGGTATCCTCACTGCCTTAGTTTATAACTGAAATTGGATGCAATTGCAGGAAATCATTTGGGAAGCCAGACGTGTTGCATTAATTCACGTTGCTTGAAAATAAGAATTACGATCCAGGAAGTGGCCATGAACACCATGATCGAAGCATGCAGGGGAAGAAAGAATTCTGGAAATATCAATGTAACCATTCGAAGACCCCCCTCAACCGTATTATGTGGCCAACGTGGGTATCAATCGAAGACATGGAGATCGAAGGCAAGCCTGACGTCTATAAATAGAAGAGTAAAGCAAAGAGAGAAACACACACAAAAATTCATATCATCTGACAATTCATACAAAATGATTGCTCAGAGATCTATCTTAGATTAGTTTTTTAGTTTAGAATAGGATCTTTTTGTAAGTTGAAGGCTTATTTGCATGTAAGACTACTTTTGATTAAATTCAAGTTCTCTTATTTTCTTGTAAA
>BPLS01030641.1:0-30160 GCA_019656275.1 Rhododendron kiyosumense | reverse complement strand
TTTTTTCTTACCAAAGAATAGTCGTTTGTAAGTCCACTTTTGATTAAATTCAGTGTGCTTATATTTCTGTATTATTCTTGAAAGAGTCTTAAGAGTGTTTGTATACAAATTTACCTTTGATTAAATTCAGGTTTGTTTGTGTTCAATCATCTTTTCTGATTCGAAGCGCGTCAATCTTTTATTTGGTTGATACCTTAAGGAAAAATCCTCTTAGTTAAGGTAATCGAACAGATAACACAGTTGCCTGATTTAAATTAGTTATTTCAAATCAATTTGGAAAGAATAATTTCGTCCTTGAAGTTATTTTTTCTTTTCTGGCACGCCTGCACACAATCATTTGCATTTGATTGAGCTAATTCAGTCCAAACAATTTTTGGCATGCCCAGTGGGACTTGAAGGTGTCAAAATGCCAAGGTTTCGAAAGCAAATAGGAACACCCATTGGTGATCTAGCGCCAGAAGAACAGGCTGCGCCAGAACAAGCAGCAGAGCTAGGAACGCCAATAAATCCTGTTTTTCCTCAATTGGCTTTAGAACTCGAAGAGCCTCTTTATGAAGAGCCCTCTTACGAAGCACCTCCTGAGGAAGTGCCTCCAAACTTCCAAAGAGGACAAGCTAGTGGCAAAGATCACGATAGAGAGGAAATATTTAGAGAAATGATGATAGCTTTTCGAGAGATGGCTCAAACCCAAAGAACCATGATTAAAAGCATAAGAAATAGGTTGCCCAACTTAGAGGCAGTAAGAAATAGTCCAGGGGATATTGGGCTAAATAATCATGCCAACTCGAGCACTCACCAAGTCCCTTCGAAGGAAGGCTTGGAGAGGATGTTGGTAAAAGTAGGATAAAGTCTAGAACAGGTAAGGAAAAGATATATCCAGATGAAATACCACAATCTTGGTATGAGCCTATGAAACCTACAAAACCTGTTCTGGAAATTCCAAGGCAATCTCATGGTGTTACCATTGGGGTTCAACGAAACACTAAGGAAAGGCACAGTGTGAATCCCCTCTTCGAACCCACACTTGGGGAATGGGAGGATGACACAAATCCAGAATTGGTTTATAGGCCCAAGAGAAGGGGTGAAAACCCAAAACACCCTCGACAAAAGGCCCCAACCACCAAAAATCCCCATACAACAGCTTATGGAAGTCATAAGTCTGTTCGAACTAATGATGCATTTGATAGAATGCAACAACCACCGTATGGGAAGTTTCATAGAGAAAAACAAGGTGTTTTAAACACGACAAGGGGAGTGTATGAGGATGGTATCATAGGGCCAGAACCTCCCATAGAAAACCAGGAGCAAAACTTCCTCATAGGCAACCCAATACTAAGAGACCAAGTCATGGGTATCATACAAAAGGTTTGTGGACCTCAAACTCGAGGGGTACAACCTCAAATTTATAGAAAACCATATCCAGAATGGGTAGACACAACGTTCCAAATTCCTAGAGAGTTTAAAATCCCAGATTTCACTTTGGTCTATGGGGATAAGAGACAGTCCTCTATAGAGCATATAGCTAGGTTTTCTGTCCAATGTAAGAATTTGGCTCAAAATGGCTTCATGAAGTTGAAATTGTTTCCAAATTCTTTGTCTGGGCCAACTTTTGCATGGTACACTAACTTACCACCAGAGTCAATAACTGATTGGTTTCAAATGGAAGAAGCATTCCATGCACAATTCTTTAATGCTGAGCCTGAAGTCTCTATGGCAGACTTGGCTAGGCTGAAGCAGAAACCAGATGAGAAAGTAGCAGATTTCATATCTAGATTCAAAAGAGCAAAAACCAAGTGCAAACTTCATCTGCCAGAGGCAGAATTCGTGAGATTAGCACAAGATGGTTTGGAGAGAGAGTTTCGAAAGAGGTTTGATTCTACGGAGTTTAGGGACTTTGCAGATCTAACCTATAAAGTTGTTAGATATGAACCACTGCTAGAGGAGGATATGGACATGCATAATTCTTCTTACCCAACATACTATAGGGACCCCAATTACGAGATAGATGCTGCAAAAATTATAGAGCATGATCCTTGTATTTGCGAGCCATTAATTCAAAAGAATGTGTCTCCAGGGCAGAAGTTCAAACAAAAGGAGATTACTAAAGTATACTCTTTTGATATATCAAAAGCTGATGGGATTTTTGATTTCCTGTTAAGAAAGAAAATCATTAAGCTGCCTTCGAATGTGAAATTGCCCACAGTAGAAGAAAAGAATGGGAAGACCTATTGCAAATGGCATGACTCTTGGTCTCATTCAACTAAGTCTTGTAATGTTTTTCGTGATAGGATTCAAGAACAAATCAAGAAGGGAAGAATCAAATTTCCTGAAAAGGCTATGGGAATTGATACGGTGCCTTTTCCAAAGGTAGAAGAAGTTAACACCAATGTGCCCTCCTCACTGGCTCGAACTGTCAAGAAATTTTGGCAGGATAAGGAGGCACCCGTAAACATGAATACTGTTCAATATGGAAGGGGCAAGCAATACGCTGGCCACCCTCGAGGCATGGGAATGAGGCCAAGTCCCTATAGGCGAGCTAATGATGGTGTTCCTTCACAGAGGTTCCCAGGTAATAATCATCTACCCATGTTAGAAGCCTCATTTTTGGAGTGCCTATGTGTAGGATGCAGGGCCAACTATCTGGTTTTTAAGGACTTGGATAGAAAGGGCGTGGGTTTTTTCCCTAAGGAGATGAGAATGAAGAGAATGGCTCCAATGCAAGCAAAACTAAGTGACAGCAAGTCCCAGCTATCCACAGAAGGGAGCTGCCGCCTTCGAAAAAAGCCAACATTGGCCAGACATCAAAGGTCCAGGGAGAAGCCAAACAAGAGGAATTCACTTTGGTCAAAGGAGTTCCTAACAGGTTTCTGAAGCAAGTCAAGCCTGATTTGTTCCAAGGATACAAAGGCTCAAACAGGAATGAGAACAGAACTTTCAAGCCACCAAGTTCGAACTCTGGAAATTGGGTGTTAATTAGGGATCCCAAGTCCCAAATACCACAGATGGTTCCATTGCTCTCAAGAACTTAGAAGAGGAAGCTCCAGAGAAAATATACGTTTTTTCAATCAGGAGAATGCTCAACGGGGGAAGAATCAGGCAGGGGAGCAAGGCCTAATCCGCGGTTTGACAAGGTTAAAAGGGACCCAGAAGAGTTTCGAGCTCAGTATCACGAGAGGGAGACTTTGAAGAAAGTAGTCTCTGCCATACTCGAAGAAGATCTTGATCCACCTTTTCCCAATTCATTGGCCAGTTATCAGTCAGGTTTACTCGAAGCCATGTTGGTAGAGCAAGAAGAGATCGAAGGAAGCTCTTCACCCATGGAACTATCAGCACAAGAGGTTGAAAGCAAGGAAGTTAAGGAAACTGAAACACTTAAACCAGCCAAAGAAATGGCAACAATCCAATTTGGGGGTCAACCAGAAGTGCAAGTTAATATGGTGTACCCATGCTCTATGAATTTCTTCAAGAATGGCCAGATATCCAAAGGCCAAGGTGATACTTGGTCAAACTTGGGCAAGCCAAATAATTCTGAAGAAACATTGAGTGATGAGGAATTGAACATCATATGCAACAACTGTGACTTGGAAGAAGTGGCTCAGATTGAGATGGACGAAAACCTGGTATGTGAAATTGAGCAGAATCAAGAGAGTTTGGAGGTAAGCTCAAAAGAAAGTGCTTGTTTTGTGCCAGATTCCATGTCCGACGTCGAATACCCTTTAGTAATAGATTTAAATTATATGAAAATTTCATATCCATTTAAACTATCTACTAATGTAATGAGACAACATTTGCGTCCATTATATATTACTGTATATTTTGATGGAGTCCCACTTAACAGAATCCTGGTGGATAATGGGGCTGCAGTGAATATTTTGTCTTTCCAAACCTTAAAAAAGTTAGGAAAAGGAAAAACAAAATTAATTCCAGCCAGTACATCCATTGCAGGATTTACTAGGGAAAGTCAACATGCCAGGTGAATCATCTCCATTAGATTGGCAGTAGGAGAAATAGAAACTGATACTGCTTTCTTTGTAGTTGACACGTTTACTAAATATAATGCTTTATTGGGAAGAGATTGGATTCATGTTAATGGATGTATCCTTTCCTCTATGCATCAGGAATTAATGATTGGTAAGTATGACAAGGGCAAAGAAGTGGGTGTTGAAGGAGTCAAAGCTGATCCACATCCATTTAGTGCCACAGCGAATTTTGCTGAAGCAGAAATGTACAAATCATATATAGTTCCTTTGAGTGAATTACTGCAAGCAGCCACTTACCCAACCAACGAGATGGAACTGGGAGAATTGGCAGAGCTGAAATCAAAGCTGAAACAAACTGTTGATTATGAATCAGACATCCCAAAAGATGACGCTGCTTGGATGTAAATCCAAGGAAGAGGCAGAGGAAGAGGCCAACTCATTGGCTTTGGTGAGGTATGTTGCTTTGGGGATCGAACAGAAAATTCAAGAAAACAACATATGGGAAGATGTTATGCAAGAAAGTAAGCCTCATGTGGAGAAAATCCAACTGACTTCTCAGGAACAGGTTGAATCACAAGACCTGTTGGAGGAAGTAAGGTTGGGGGATGAACAAAACCCCAATCCAGTGTTCATTAATAAACAACTTGAACCAGGGGCGAAAGCTGGGTTAATAGCACTATTGAAATCAAATAAGGATTGCTTTGCATGGAGTTACAAGGAACTACCTGGATTGGATAGGGAATTGGTGGAGCACAGGTTACCTATCAAGCCACAATTCAAAACTGTGAAACAACCAACCATGAAGATGAGTCCAGAAACTATTGCAGGTGTCAAAAAGGAGATGCAGAGGCTTCTGGATGCAGGTTTCATTAGAACAGCCAGGTATGTCGAATGGCTATCTAATGTGGTTCCAGTTCCTAAAAAGAATGGGACTATCAGGATCTGTGTTGACTTTCGAAACCTAAATATTGCAACCCCTAAAGATGAATACCCAATGCCTAACGTGGATACACTTGTGGACAGTTCAGCTGGGCACAAGGTATTGTCCATTTTGGATGGACATTCAGGGTATAATCAAATTTGCATAGCAAGGGAAGATGTGCATAAAACAGTATTTGCTTGCCCTGGTAATATTGGTATTTTTGAATGTGTCAAAATGCCATTTGGATTAAAAAATGCTGGAGCCACTTACCAGAGGGCTATGAATGCCATTTTTCATAATTTAGTTGGAAGTTTTCTTGAGTGTTACATAGATGATATCATTGTGAAGTCAAATTCTGATGAGGATCATTTGCAACACTTAGAGAAGGTATTTCAACAAATGAAGCATTATCAGTTGAAATTGAATCCAGAAAAGTGTGCTTTTGGAGTGTCAGCTGGAAAATTTCTAGGGTATTTAGTCCACAACAAAGGAATACAAGTTGATAAGAACAAAGCAAAGGCTATTATTGAAGCCAAACCACCTTCTACAAAGAAGGAGTAGCAAAGGTTTCTTGGTCAATTAAATTTCCTTCGTAGGTTTATATCTAATACTGCAGGAAAAACTAAAATCTTCTCTTCTTTGTTAAAACTGAAGGAAGGGGAAGAATTCAAGTGGTCCAGAGAGCATGATGAGGCTTTCGAAGCCATCAAGAGGTATCTAGCCAATCCTTCTGTTTTGGCGCCTCCCATCAATGGAAAGCCAATAAAGTTGTACCTAGCTGCAACACATAACTCAATAGAAGTACTGTTGGCTCAAGATAATGAAGATGGCAAGGAAAAAGCAGTTTATTATCTTAGTAGGTTTTTAAACTCCTGTGACTGCAAGTATGCTGCAGTAGAGAAATTGTGTTTAGCTTTATTTTATGCTTCCAAGAAATTCAGGCATTATATGTTGCCTAGAGTAACTTATGTTATTTCTCAAACTGATGTAATTAAGCATATCCTTTCGAAGCCAGTGCTTAGTGGGAAGATTGGGAAATGGATAGTATTTTTAATTGAGTTTTGTCTTGAATATATACCTCAAAAATCAGTAAAAGGCCAGGCATTGGCCAACTTTTTGGCTGATCATCCAAATGAGCTTGAGATGCCAAGAGCATTGGAAGCCACTCTGGTTGAAATTAAACCATGGAAATTATGGTTCGATGGGTCAAGAACTGCTCAAATGGCTGGAATAGGCATAGTTATGGAATCTCCCCAAGGGTTGAAAACCAAATATGGTTTTCGACTGAATGAGGGACAATGTTTCAATAATCAGGCAGAATATGAAGTATTGATCATAGTATTAGAAATTTTACTTAACTTGAGAGTTAGTGTTACTGAAATTTTTGGAGATTCTCAGTTGGTGATAAATCAGCTGAATGGACAGTTTAAATGCACTAGTCCAGCATTGATAATTTATTATCAACATGCTAAGAAGCTGATGGATCAATTCTTTATGCTTACTTTGACTTATATACCTAGATTCTTCAATGAAGAAGCTGATGAGATAGCTCAAAGGGCATCTGGTTTCAGAGTTTTGTCAGAAAATGAAAAGGAGTTTTGTCAATTAACTTTGAGAAAATCTCTGCCCATGTTGCAGAACAGGATAATTTGTTTCGAAGTATTGGAAATTAGTGTTCCTACTAATCAAAATGTTGATTGGAGGCAACCATTGATTGAATATTTAACCAAGCCAGATAGTGTTGTAGACAAGGCAACCAGATTGAAGACAATAAATTATATAATGTACAACAATGAGCTATTCAAGAGAGGGATGGATGGTCTTCTTTTGAGATGCTTAAGCAAAGTAAATGTTTTTAAAGTAATGGTTGAAGTGCATGAAGGAATTTGTGGAGCACATCAAGCTGGCATCAAAATGAGATGGTTAATAAGGAGATATCGGTATTATTGGCCTACCATCCTCAAAAATTGTATAGATTATGCAAATGGGTGTCAAGCCTGTCAAAAAACAGGTCCACTCAAGCATTTGCCAGTCACAGATTTACAATATGTAATAAAGCCATGGCCTTTTAGGGGATGGGCTATGGATATGATTGGGATGATTTATCCTCCTTCATTGGAGAAGCATAAATTTATCCTAGTAGCTACTGATTATTTCACAAAATGGGTGGAAGCCCAAGTTTATCAGGAGGTCAAACAAACTCATGTCATTGATTTCATAAAAGGGATCATATACAGGTTTGGAAGCCCTCAAACGATAACAGTGGATAATGGTTCCATATTTGAGGGCAAATTGGTAAAGAATTTTGCTAATAACCATGGAATTTCATTAATATATACCAGTACTTATTATGCTTAGTCAAATGGTCAAGCAGAGTCAACCAACAAGATCATTAAGAAGGGGATCCAAAGAATGGTGGATCAGAACCCAGAGGTCTGGCATGATTTGTTACTTGACACATTATGGGCATATAGAAATACAAAAAGGACTAGCACAAGCACTACTCCATTTGCATTAACTTATGGACATGATGTTGTGTTGCCTATGGAGATCACTGTGAGATCTCAAAGGGTAGCATTTCAAAATAATTTAGATACGGGGGCTTATCATCAAGCCATGCACATGGAATTAGAAGATATTGATGAAGCCCGAATAAAAACTTTAAATCAAATCATGTTGCAAAAGGCAAGGGTTGCAAGGAGTTATAATAAGAGAGTTGTCCTTCGAAGCTTTGATGAAGGAGATCTTGTGTGGAAGGTTATCTTTCCTATCAAGGATAAGAGAGTTAGAATAGATAGATTAGGAAAATGGGCGCCAACGTGGTATGGGCCTTTTCAAATCCATAGAGTGTTAAAAGGAGGAGCGTATCATTTGAGAAATTTGAATGGTTATGTTCATCGAAGAAAAATAAATGGGAGACATCTTAAAGCGTATATTCCTTCTATATGAAAATCCTTCCATAAAAGGTAGCTTAAGAAGGATGGGTTTTCATTCATTTGAATGTATTGAAGGTTTTGATAGGAAGTTGGTTATTTTAGACTAAACCCAAAACAAATCCTAAATTTGAGTTATTGGTTGCATAATGGCAGGATTTTGATTGGTTTGACGTTCAGGGGTTTTCTTTGGTTCTCTTTATATGATCATTCTCAACCAAGTTACTATGTTAGCGTTCGAAGCCATAAAAGAGTCAAGAATTGCCAACCAAAGTTCCCGTTATATTTATAAAAAAAAAAGAGAAAAACATAAGAAAACCCAAATGGGTTTGAAACAGATCCAAGTGGATCTGAACAAAAAAAAAGAGCTTGCTAAGACCACAAAAATAAACACTCTGGCTCATAAACAAAAGTGAAGATCATTGTTGATCCTCACGGTCCCAAAGGAGAATCTTTAAGAAGATCTTCCCTCCGGGGGACTTTTTGCTTCATGAGCCGAGAGGACGGTTGAAAGATCATCCTAGGTCCTGGCCAAGTAGAGACGTGAAGCTGTCTCCACGCACACCAACTGGCTTCGAAGTTGGTCAACCTCGCTTCGAAGGGCTTGGAGCTCCATTTGAATCTTTCTCTTGAGCTCTGCAATCATATTGGCTAGGTTAGCCAACTCGCTTGCAAGGTTAACAGAAGGAATGGGGTGGTCAACATCCATGGCTGGTTATTGGGAGTGAGAGAGTGTGAGAAAGAGGATACAACGTCCTATTAACATATGGGTTTATTTATACTCAAACGCGTGCAAATAATCCACTTCAGTGATTACAAGCATTGATGAGTGGAAATACGTAAGGCTCAGAAGATGAAGGGTCTAAGAGCGTTGGACGCCATGCGTTCTGTTAATTAATGATTTGCAACTCACGAGGAGACAGCTGAGAAGCCACTGGAAATAAATGAGTTGGATGAATTAATTTAGACCACATTTGGTTGATCTTCGAAATATCAGCGTGCTTCAGAACGTTGTCAACGTTGTCTGTTATTTATTCGAGAACTTCGAAGGAGAAGCCCAATGAGAATAAAATAATGAAAAGAATGCCTGTATAGGAAAATTTTCATTTTTTATATATTCTTTGGTTTTCTTTATGCTCATTACATCCACGTTGATATTTAGCGTCAAAAGAACAAAGTTAGAACAATAAGAAGGTGCTAAATCACCAGTTCATTGGTCAAAGCCACTACGAAATGCCAGAAATACGAATAAAAATTTTATTTATCACATCTACACAGAAAGTTACAGAAGATTACATTGAGAAACCTATTTAAGGATTCATTACATTTGCATAAAAGATTACATTGGGAAACCTATCTAAGACCTAATAGTATCACAGGGGTGGGTCTCTAGGGATCAACCAACTGAGATACAAAGACTTGAACCAAGCTTCATTGGGACTTGGTTCAAGCTCCCTACAAGCCATTGGTAGGGAGATAGAGCTAGAAGCTCCATTGGTAGGTAGATAGGCTTTGAAGACCGATGTCGTTTGATTCTTTGGTCTTCGAAGCAACAGCCCGACACAGACACATCATGAGCGCTGATGTGTCTATACCTAGGGGCTTTAGGGTTTAAGAGAAATATCATGAGGGCTGATGTGGCTATGTTTTGAAGTTTTTCTTCAAAAGCGTTGGAGGAGGCTTCATAATGGGTATTTCTTGAAGCCCTACTGGAGAATGTGGTTTGGATGTTACTAAAGGCGAGGAAAGCTGAGGAAGAAGATGTTTGTGAGTTTTCTTTTTCCCAGAGACCCCTGTTTATATTAGTAAGCTTGGAAGTAGTCATTTATGACTCTTTAAGATACGGTAGGTGAGGAGTTGGCACAGTAAACTTTTTGAGCAAAGGAAAGTAGAAAATAATGTTTGCTTTAATTACGGGTGTACTTACCCAAAAGAATTGAATAATTAATGAAAGAATAAAGTACAAGTTGTGTAAAGTTACAAAAAAGGACTTATTACATTACAAATGGTAGTTAGTAGTCCTCGAAGAGAACTAGAGTTAGCGTCCAAAAGTGAAGTATGAGCTGCTCTTCTCCTCTGTTCCTCTCGAAGGGAAAGGATAAGTTATGGAAGCATTGACTCATCCCTTAATGCCTCGCTTTCAAGCTCTGAGAAGCCATTAGAAACCTCAGCTATCTCCTCATTGACCTTCTTCATTTCTTCTTGTAACCGCTGCATTTTCTTGTCAAACTCTGAAAGTTTATCTCTTCGGGCTTGATAAAGAGATAGACGAGAGGCGGTCTCGAGTGCTTTGGCTTCCAATTTGTTGGCCTTTTCAATGGTTGTGCCAATGCTCTCGGACAAGAAGTGGTTATGGGCAATCAATTCACTAAATTGCTTGAGGTGCTCTTGGAGAGTTGAATTGATTGACGAAGGAAGTCATTGGGAGAGAGATAAGGCCTAATAGCATACCTCGAAGTGATAGGTTAAACTATGTTCAATCAAAGTAGGAAGTCCTAACTGATTTAAAGTCCTCAAAGACTTTTTAGTGTCTGAACTTCTTCCTTCGAAAGAACATGTTTAATTCTAAAGGAAGGCAAGTTAGGAGGTATATAGGGGCTCAGAAGTTGTTGAAGGCTTTCTAAGGGGTTCGAAGAGATAAGAGGAGTGGGATCAGCAATTTTGTTACAAAATTTTTCCAATTGACTCTTGAAGAGGGATATATCAAAAATCACTAGGGGCAAGTCAATTGGAGAAGAGGAATATGTAGGCTCGTCTCCAGAAAGAAGGACCATTTCTGTCGCATGTATAGAGATCATAAGTTGAGGTTAAGAAGAATAAAAAAACAGGAAAGGAAAGGTATGATTGGGTGTCAAGAGTACCTGATCTGAAGAAGAGGGAGTCAAGTTTGAGCCTTGATCCTCAACACTTCTGAGGGAATGGCTCTTCGAAGCCGAAGTGGGGTCTATCATTAGAGGCCCCTCCCCTAAAACTGATAAGGGAATGGAGGGGAAGTCTCTCTTGAAAATTGGAAGTGGCCCCACAGTCTTCGAAGGAGCCAAATTGGCCATGACCTGTGCAAAGGTCGGCCCAGTAAGGAATGACATCAAAGTTTGCATGTAAACATCCTTTCCAATAAAGTCTTTCTTTACAGAAAGAGATTGAACATGAGATCCCTATAAGAACAAAAGGCAAGTTAGAGTGAATTCTTTCACAATTCGAAGAGATGAGTATTCAGAGGGTACCTTATAGGGGTCATCTTTTGACATTTGTCGTGAAGGCTCTACCACTTCTTGTTGAGGGCAAGGAATAAGGGTTGGATCCAGTGCCTTAACAGGGGATGCCATTTGAGCCTTCAAAGAGATCAACAATGAGTCACAAGCATAAGAGACACATAAATAGGTGTGCATAACCAGAGTATACATTAGTTTACCTCATCTGGGGAAGCAGGTTCCTTCGGGGTTTGAGACCTTTTGGAGTGACCCCCTTTTCTTTCAAAGGAAAGGGTCTCCTTCGCTGTTCTTGTTACACCTGGTTCGAACTCATGAATCAGAATTGTGACTAAGTTCTTTAAAAGGTATTATCATGAATGAAGAAGGAATTTACCCCTAGAGACCAGGATCTCTGTGTTAGTCTCTGTTTCTTCATCACTGGAAGAAACCTGAGGACCACGCCTTCTGGTGGTTCTAGTGTTCTTCGAAGCTGAAAGGAAGGGGGATGAGGAGGTGACTCAGATGAATAATGTTAGAGATAAGGATAATTAGAAGGAAAGAAACCAACCTGGAGGTTCAGCTGAGGGCTCGAGATAGTGCTTGGTTGGAATCACTTCTTTGGGCTGAGAAGCAATTTTTCTTTTCTTCGAAGCACCTTCTGAGGAAGAGGTAGCACCTGTAGTGTTGGATGTAATTAGATTTGGTTTCAACAAAAGGGAAGTTACGTTCAGAGACAAGTACCTCTTTTTTGTGTGACTCTCAAGGATTGTCTTCTTGGTGGAGAAGGAGGGATGATCATTGCAATGGGAGAGGCTTCGACTGGAGTCAATTCTTGTTCAACTTCACCTTCAACAATGTTTTCGATCCCTCCATCTAGTCCAAATTCGTTGTCTAAGGAAAAGGAGGACGAGTCATTCTGTCCCCTATGCCCAAACTCAAACTTCTCAAACCCAATGTGGTCCAGAAACCTTTTATAAGGGCCACACCCTAGGAGGAAGGAGCAATTGGAATGCCACCAATTGTCAAATACAGGGGTGGTGCGCACTTCAGGTTCCCTGAACTCCTGAATAACTGCCCTCCTCAATGCATGTTTGGCTTGGGCAAACCCCGTCAGGAAATGCTCGGTCGAAATGAGTGATCGTTTAGACATACAAACATTGGCAGAGCCACAATATGGGGTGGGTATGCCTTGAACGAAATCCAGCTGCCTAGAAAATTGTGCAGGACAGTATACCTCTGCATGTGCTATGGATTGGGAGGGGTTCGACGAGGATATGAAGATCTCTCTGCCCGTGAGAATTTTGCTCCATGCTTGGAGGGCTCGAGAGGATTTTCCTTGTCTATTCGCCAGAATCTCAAAAAGCCATGCTGGCCCAACAGAAGTTGGGAATGGATTGGGCCATTCCCTGTCTGAGGCAAGTCTAGCAAAGAGGCACAGGTAGTACACCAAGATCTGTGTTGCACCATCCACTGGGTGAATATAGTTGTCCCCATAGACATTGGGCGTCTTGGTGGTGCCAGCAGGTGATGTGGGTGCTTTGAAGAGACCCAGCTCAGGGAAGTACGCAAGGAGCCACAGTTGGATAAACCATTGGGGCCCTCCCTACGAGTAGTTCAAACCCTTCTAGTAGAAGTCAGACCCAACCTTGTATACGTGGCCGAGGAAGTAGGAGGGGAAGTCAAAGTCTTCACCTCTGGAGAATGCCAGTGCCAATGGTATGAATTCACTCATCACCCTTTTTCTAGAATGGCAGAGGATATGCTTGCAAAGGGTGTAGATGATGTAAGCAAAAAATACAATCTCGGACACCTCCCCTGTTAATTTTCTTTCCCTGGTGTAAAAATGGGAAAAAGCTCCGTTGGTGGCAGTCAAACGAGCGAAGCCCTCAGGAGGAATGTACTCTTTGGTAGGGTCGAATTGAGGGCCATATGGAATGAGCCCCAGCATTTGAGTGACATCTAGGACTGTGGGTGCCATCATGCCACAGTTAAATCTGAAGAAATTGAAGGATGGGTCCCAAAAGGCCAAGGCGGCCTGAATCAAAGAAGGATTTTGTGGGACCCCCCTTCGAAGGAGGGTAATAATATTTTTCAAACCCACCCTCTCTAAATCACTCGATTTCGCAGCCAACATGCGAGTGGTCCATATTTTCCAATCCTTATCCAATGTGGGCCAACAGGGGAAGGATTTCCTTGTAAAATTTTACCAGTCGAGACCTGAACAGGCTCGAATATCGGTATCTCCCAATCGAGGGTAGTAAAGGGAGAGGGAGGCAGGAATTTCCCCTATGAGTTGAGGGTCCAAAATAAAAGTACCTTCTTCTTTAGGGTTTGGGATAAAGACTCTGGCGTCAAGATAGGACTCATCAGTTGATCCTTGGGCTTTTCCTGACACGAACCGCCTCAATGCCAGAGAAGGAGTGGGGTGTTCTGTGGCTGGATTGCTGGAAGAAGCCATTGATTTGAGCAGAGAAGGAGAGAAGGAAGGGTTAGGTTCTTGAGAGGTTTGAGAAGACTTGAATTTCTGAGTGAACTTGAATGCGTTGAGCGTAGGGGGTAGTTTTGAATCATTTCCGCTTTTATACTTCTACAGGTGGGCCAGGCCTGTAGTGGGCCCACATTTTTGGGGTCTGCTGGTGTTTCTTTATTAACTTTAGAGGAAATTGAATTGGGGTTGTTGGAATTGTTATTATTTTAACAATAATTCCAAGTCCAGTGTATTGTTAAAAGAAGAAATTTCATTAAAAAAAAAACTATTGGATAACGGAAATGGAATTTGCGTATTTACAAAAAAAAAACAAAAACAAAACACGGGAAATACTAGTTCCTAAAAAAAAAGAGTACAAATTAGGCCTTCGAAGGGCCTGAGTGCTGAGGAGTTGCTTTCTTGTTCTCAAAGTAATGAGGAAAGGACCAAGTAACAAGGCTATGAAACTTGTTCCAAGCAAATTAGAGAAATTTCAACTCCATTTTCCTCATGTCTTCTTTGGCGTCTGACTCCAATTTCTTCTCCAACAGAGGCCTAAAGCAGAGCACCAATGCTTTGGCCTTCCTTCGAAGTTGAGCCTCCTTTGTTGGACGCTTCATTTGTTACCTTTTGAAGCGCCTTCGAAGCTTTTTATCAGCATAGCCAGGCACCACTTCGAAGGACTCAGTGGTGAAACTTTGGATTTGATTATGCAGCTTCTCAATCCTTTCTTTGACAATAGCATAGTCTTGAAGGATTTGATCGAAGCAATACGCAGCAGTATTGGCTTCGAGCCATGACTTGATCACTGGTAGGAAATCCAAGAAGCAGTGAATTTGATAGGAAACTGTGGAAGGAATGGAACATAGCACCAGTGTCTCGCAAGCCCATTTAAAGTTGGTTAATGGGACTTGTTCTTACAGGATGTGAATATCCAGGAAGGAGAAAGCTGCAAGAAGCTGCAGAGCTTTGCTCTTGTCAGCAGGGTAGATGGAATAACCGTATTGCCATTGGAAGTGAGGGGTGTTGATGGCAAGGTTATTCACCTCATTAAACCAGTCAGGCTCTTCAGGAAGGGGAACCAGTTTGTTGGTCTCTTCGAAGTCAACTGGGAAATGTGGGGTTTGCACCTCTGTGAGCCAGAGGGATTTTTGGGCTTGGGCCATGTGTTTAAAGTCGCAGTAAGGGGCAGGCCCAAGATAGTTTTCCTCTTGTTTTAGGAAAGGAGAAAATTTGAGAGAGGAGTAGATGGATTCAAGCATACCCATGTGAACGGTGTCATTACCGCTCAAAGGCAAGAATTGGCTCGCAAACAGGGTTCGAAAGTGATGAAATTTATTGGGTGTAGGGTCAGGTTGGTCGAACTTGACCAGGATAGTACCAGTGTTGGTATTAGCAGGGTTTTCCTCCCATGAGCCCCAGTTGGACCCATCAAATGAATTCGAACGGGTCAAAGAGGAATCCCAACCCGTAGGAGATGGGTTGGGGTTATAGAATGTTCGATCAGAAAGAATTTTGCCTGCCAACATTCGAGGAGAATTTGGAGGAGACATTTGGGGAGAGTGAAATTGATGATCAAGGTTATCAAGGATAAGATTGATTTCTAGAAGAGAGTCCATAAACGTAAGATTTCTTAGCAGCGAAAAATTCGAATTCGAAGGGGTTTATGAGGATTAATGTGATTCGTTAAACCCTATCATTAACTGCCATTTATAGGAAAATTATTGTAGCTATCTTTGGGAAGCTCAATAGACGTGCATGAGAATGAAATCCTATCATGCTTCGTGCGTCCGAATTTGAAGGGACATGGGCAAAGAACGTGTGCCATTAACATTTATTTAGCCTAAATAAAATGGTAATGCGGGGGGTGTGTTTACATCCTAAAAAGTGCCACTCAATGAAAAAATTACACGTGGCACCGAATGATACGGTGGCCATACGAAACATGTCCCAATTGAGTACCAATTACAGAGGATTACGGGAATTAAGGAGGACACTGTTTTAATGACAAACGGTGTCGTTTTGGTTTGAACCGATGTCGTTTGGGTAACAATTAAATGATGGATTGGAAAGTTATTGGATTTAGCCGTTGATTTAGGCATTATGATCATCGAACGGTATCCTCACTGCTTTAGTTTATAACTGAAATTGGATGCAATTGCAGGGAATCATTTGGGAAGCCAGACGTGTTGCATTAATTCACGTTACTTGAAGATAGGAATCACGATCCAGGAAGTGGCCATGAACACCATGATCGAAGCATGCAGGGGAAGAAAGAATTCTGAAAATATCAATGTAATCGTTCGAAGACCCCCCTCAACCGTATTATGTGGCTAACGTGGGCATCAATCGAAGACATGGAGATCGAAGGCAAGCCTGACGTCTATAAATAGAAGAGTAAAGCAAAGACAGAAACACACACAAAAATTCATATCATCTGACAATTCATACAAAATGATTGCTCAGAGATCTATCTTAGATTAGTTTTTTAGTTTAGAATAGGATCTTTTTGTAAGTTGAAGGCTTATTTGCATGTAAGATTACTTTTGATTAAATTCAAGTTCTTTTATTTTCTTGTAAGTTTTTTCTTACCAAAGAATAGTCGTTTGTAAGTCCACTTTTGATTAAATTCAGTGTGCTTATATTTCTGTATTATTCTTGAAAGAGTCTTAAGAGTGTTTGTATACAAATTTACCTTTGATTAAATTCAGATTTGTTTGTGTTCGATCATCTTTTCTGATTCGAAGCGCGTCAATCTTTTATTTGGTTGATACCTTAAGGAAAATCCTCTTAGTTGAGGTAATCGAACGGATAACACAGTTGCCTGATTTAAATTAGTTATTTCAAATCAATTTGGAAAGAATAATTTCGTCCTTGAAGTTATTTCTTTTCTGGCACGCCCGCACACAATCATTTGCCATTTGATTGAGCTAATTCAGCCCAAACACAGCGACCATAAGGGTTCACATTTTGCAGGATATCTTTTTCAGTCTAAAATCAAACGTTTTAACTAACACTGATTGGAGCAGATGAGTCCGGGCCGACTGCGAGTGCTATGAGCCCTAAGACCATACCTTTCTTTTAATTATTTGAAAAAAAAAAACCAAATAATTCCGTAAGTTTAGTTAAATCTCAACACCAAATATAAGGGGTGGCTACTTAAGAGCCAGTTCAAATTATAAAAATTCGAATTTTTAGTCAGAACACATTATCGTCTTTGTAGATTTGACTCTGGTCTTACCGGATATTATGTTATGTCGGTTTCAGCCTTACACTTTGGACAATCCATTATTTTTGGACTAGGAATCCGTCAAGCAGAATACAGTTACATGCATCATTTGTCAGGCCCTGAATCCAACATGGGTCAAGGTCGTTACAAATATCTCCTCTTAATTAGGTCTTAACTTTCTCTTTTATTATAATAATTAGCATTTGAAGCACATGAGATGCGTGTACAATTGATGATGAGAAAGAAGCCAAGCCAAGACACTGAATTGCACAATCTCCTATATGACGTAGCCAAAACCAAAGCACCAGTAAATCATCATTGTGGGTATGTAAGCGGACCGAATTACAAAAAGTGGACAGTGTGGCAACTTGTGAGTTTAAACAAAGCATTTACATTTTCAGAACCTGCTTTGTTTCAACTTGTGAGTTTGAATGCATGATGGGGTCTGGCAGCAATGGAGTTTTCGAATTGTTGTATGGAACGGAAGAGTACAGCTAACTCTTACTGAGTTTGAGAACTGCTTTTATAGAGCTAGCTTGTACGTGGGTGTATTAGTACGTGGGTGTATTAGAGCATCATCAACAGTGGTATAATTAAAACCAAAATGTTGTTAAAGTTAGCAACATTTGCTCAAAAAAAATACTCACATTGGAATAACAAAACTTACGACTTATCAAATTTTGGTCATTAATCAAAACTAATAACTTTTTGTCAATAATCAAAATTTCTCTCTCTTCTATTTTCAACATGTTTATAAGAAAAATACATTTAAAAAAAGTTTTTAAAATGTTTTTTTTTTTTGCGAAAACTGTTTTTCCCAAAACTTTTTTTTTTCAAAAACAATTTATTTCAAAACAGTTTTTTTTCAAAAACTGTTCTTTTTTAAAAAAAATTCAAAAACTATTTTTTAAAAACTTTTTCCTTAAATCAAAGTTTTCTAAAAACTATTTTCTCTTTTTCTAACAACCACTTTTTATTAGTTTGAAAACCATTTTAAAAACATTATTTTCTGTGTCACAATTTTAAGATTTTTAGAAGTTGAAAAGATGATGTGGCAAGTTTTGGTTATTCAATTTTGATTATACCATTGTAAATCGACCTCTACATTGCTAACTTTAGCAACCCCTTAAATGGATAACTAAAAGATAATGTGACAACTTTTGGTTATTCCACTGCGGATGATCTTAGTGGCCACGGCATACTACTTACTTGCCCCCATAGTTATTGAGTTATTGAGTGCACAGATTACGTAAAATTTAAATTTTTCTCGTTATGAGTGGCATTTTCAGAAGAGCAAAAATGTGAGCCAACCCCAAAGACGAGTCACACCAAATGATGCTCTCCCTTTATAGATAACAATCGTCGGAGGTGTAGGACAAGATGCGCAATGCAAGTCGAGTGAGTTAGAGCATCGTTCATAGGGTAAACCGGCGAGGCGAGTTTTGACCCATATATGTCTAGCCCGAGTGTCTGAATGTTATATACAAATGGTATGGACTAGCAGCAGATGAGGGGACTGAGCTAGTCGAGTATGCGAGCGTAGTTTTTTACGCACTCAATATTTTACTGAAATTTGTCTATTGTGAGAACAAAGAAGAACAGACTATTGGTATGCAGGGTCAAGTTGGATTTGGTCCATGCCCCGCAGGCGCAGGCTATTTATTGCGCATTTCCAATTTTGAGCTCGGGACGGCATAATGCTTCTAAGAGCCCAAATCCAGCATAAGGGCATTCATGTTCAACCCAAATGTGATTGGACTCTGAGTAACGGTTCTGGGCCTGTTTTACGAAACAAATTAGCTAGTCTTGTACCTTTCTTGGGAGATGAGTTCAGGCTTCGGGCCGGGCGCCACATTAGGGGGTGTTTGGCTATTTAATGGGAAAATGACGGTTAAGGACGTGTTTTGATAATAAAAATATACTAAGGACATTTTCAGTATTAACAAATGTTCTCAGCATATCTTTGGTGGGTATATATTAATTATCAAAATACGTACTGGACCATCATTTTCCCTTATTTAATTTTTGCATTTTCATTATCCTCTTTTTGCATTTTAAGTGTTTGGGTACTCCAAACCAAAACTCATTGTAGGAGAATGACTTCTTCATTTTGATGTTAGAGAAGAGAAGTGAGAAGTATGGAGAAATGAGCTTTCTGACTTCTCATTTTTCACTTGTCGTTAACAAAAAGACCTACAAAATATATATTCTGCACATCTCTTAAACACTAATCATGTTACAAAATAGTTTCTGCTCATATCTCTCTGACACTGCCTGATTCATAACACATTTTTGCCATAATCTAAACAGCCAATACGACAATAAGTAAAATACAAAAAGTAAAAAATTGAGACTCCGAAACACCCCCTGTCTCTTTCAAAACCTATTCTCCATACCTAACTTCATGGATTGGGTGATCATATCTTAATGTCTGAACTATTTTTGAACGTTTTATTTTGTCATCTGATCGAGCAGTTTCACCATGATAAATTGGAATTACAGAACAAACAAAATGTTTTCACGAAATGAATTTTACTTTTAATCGCACTACCACCTCCAAAATGAGATAATAAATTGATATTGGTTATACTCTCTCCATTCCTAAATGATAGTTCACTGTAAAAATATTTACAAATTTTGGAATGAAATATAAAATATGTAAGTTCATGCATAATTTTTAAAATTTTTTGAAATCAAATTAAAAATCTTAACTATTTCTTTAATTTGGTGTCAACAAATTAAAAAATTATGTATGAAAAGTACTCTATATTTTTATCCGTAAATTACATGCCTTTTTATAGTGAACTATAATTTAGGAATGGAGGGAGTATTATTAGAACGGGGGAGATAGTGGTAGATGGTGGATAGAGTTTAAAATTGGAGGCCATGGCCTGGTAATGAGACAAAATAGGATGGTTTGGAAATTTTTGAAAACATAATAATAATAATAATAATAATAATAATAATAATAATAATAATAATATATTTAGTATGGTGTGGGTAGTGAAAGAGGGTAGGATTAGAAAAAGGATTATCTTGAACCAGTACGTGTTTGTTTTCTGGGCCAAAATAGGAGTATAAAATTAGCGAAAACAGAAAAAACAGATTAGAATCTATCTGAGGTCATTGAAATTAAGACCATTGACTGGGGGCCGGCCGGCCGGGTACTTTGTTTTTCTTTTCTTGATTGGCGGTGGTTGGTTGATTATAAATAAATACTTTCGATAATTTCGCAAGAAGAGGACGTTTGAACCCTCCGCCATAAACCAATTTCTTAAGTTCAACTTCCATTCACACGTCTCACTCTCTTTCTTTCTCCCTTCCCGGTCATTTCCTTTTCTCTCTGTACTGTACATGCATGTTTCTTCCTTGAAAATGCTAATTCTCCTTTCCCTCTCTTTTCTCCATTCTTTTGGTATTCCCTTACCCTCCTTGCACGCAAAACATGTTCCTTTTTGTTGTTTTTAGCCCAACCATGTTCTAGTCTTCTGTAAAAATATACAAACATATATATATATATATATATAGAGAGAGAGAGAGAGAGAGAGAGAGAGAGAGAGATTGATCAGAGAGTGACCAGATCAGTTAGAGAGGGAGAGATAATTAATTAAGATGGATAATTGTTCAATGGGGGCTGGGTTCATGGCAGTTTTTGCAGTGTCAGGAAGTGTGGTGCTTCTTGCCCATCAACTTCATAAGCGCCTTCTCTCTGATTTCATGAAGAAAATGGAATTTGAACTGGGTATGAAGTGATTTCCCTTTTTCCTTTCTTTTCTTTTTGATGTAATTTTGTTTGATGATTCAATTTATATATTTCCCTCTATTTTTTTTTTCATTATGCACTTACTAGCGGATTTCCATGCCCGAATGAATTTATATATTTCCCTTTTTTTTTCATTATGCACTTACTAACGAATTTCTAAATTACCCCAACACCGTATGACCCCCAACTAATCTAATCCAACTTGATTTTTTCCAACATTAAGTTTTAAGATGAGATTCATATGTTATATCCAATTTAAATTAGGCTTATCTATACTATTTTAGTCCCAATAGTTATAGGGTAGGTTTCAATTTAATCCTTGAATTTTTGATTAGTCGATTTATTCATCAAAGAATTACTCATGTTTCAATTTAGTCCTCAAACATTTTATTTGAGTCAATTAGTCATTGAAGTATTTAATATGTGTCAATTAAGTCTTCTGCAAAATATGTGCCAAATTACAAAGTACAACAACAAGGACAAAAGTTTTATAAATAGTATAAACACCTACTATAATTAGGGGTGAAATATAAACTGACAAAACCGTACCAATTGAAAAAAACAGGTCAAAAAAATTGATTTGGTTTGGTTTTTTCAAGCTATTGGTTCGGTTTGATTTTTGATTAAACACTATAACAAAATTCGGTTCTGGCGACACACAATAGTATGTCGGCAAAGGCTTAGTATTTGCGTTGGCAAAGGGTTTTGGCAACGCATGTCCTTGCGTCGGCATTGCTATGTCGGTAATAGTATTTGCCAACGCGAACACCTCCGTCGGCGAAAATATGGTTGATGTGGGAAACGTATTACACCTTTGCCGACGTGTTTTGCGTTGCCAAAAGATAGCCTAATGGTGACACCAGTTGTTGCGTCGCCGAAAGGTTACTTAGCAAAAAAAATACAATTTTCTTGCGCATCTTGGGTTTCAAACCCAGGTCATCTGACTACACAAGTCTTTGCACGCAAGGCTCTAACCAACTACACAATACACACTTTTCATTATATATTTATTTAACATTGAAATAGCAATTAAAGTTGATCGAACGTGATTTGAACCTTTAAACATTAAAATTAGTAATTTTGATAAACATGAAAATTGTAGCCCTTTGTGTTATTGTTCAAACACAATTTGAATTACCCCCAATCAGAGTTAATTTATTTAGTATTTCGGGCATAACTTTTTACTCATAATTGTGATTGAGGTAATTCAAATTGGGTTTAAACAATAACATAAAGGGCTAACAACTTTCATGCTTATAAAAATTAAAATTGGGTGAAGGAATTTAAGTATTTTGGATAAAAAAAAGACTAGGTCTTCTCGAAATGACATCGTTTTATGTTATTGTATTTTAATAATTTTCTTTTTGCGATTGTTAATTTCTTCTACTCCCTCCGTCGTAATTTAAATGTCTACTACGGATTTTCGTTCATTTTGAAACCCAAAAAAAATATTTTTATATATTTTTATTTTCTTACACCAAATTAAAGTGAAAATGCACAAAAATTCATAGGAGACATTTAAATTGAGATGGAGGGAGTAGATACTATATCTATGTATTAATTTCACAGGTTCACTAGATTTTTTTAAATTTCTTATCATTACATACTTGATCACGCGTAAAATACCATTCTAATAAAGAATCTACGTCCCGATGAAGGGGCTTTCAAAATTGGATAGACCAAAAAATTTACAAGAATGATTAGCACATGACCTTGGTTTAGAAATAAATAAATTCAATGTATACATTTTAAAGGTAGTGGTCAGCTATTTTTTTAAATGATCGATCTAAATTTTTAGCATTTAACGTCTTATCAATTATATCATTCTCACCAAAATTGGTGATAATTAGATGTCAGCAACTATATGATCATAACATATTCGGTAGTTCCTAAGGCATTAAAGTCCTATAGTGTACAACTTGAGGACTGCTTGAACTATTTTTTTTAAAATCGGAACTGTCTATCATATAAATAAGAAGGATTAAACCATTTCTGCCAAGAATGAAATCTCTTATCATTACATACTTGATCGGACGTAAAATATCATTCTAATAATGAATCTGCACCCCGATGAAGGGGCTTTCAAAACTCGATAGACCTAAAAATTTACGAGAATGATTAAAACACTAACCACAACAAAATGAACGGTTTCGATCGTCATGATTGTACTGCGGTCATTTGGCTACTGTACATTAGACTATAGCATAAGACATTGGTTTAGAAACGAGTAAATTGAATGTATAGATTCTAATGGTACGTAGTTGTTGGCTCATTTTTTCGAGTGGTCAATCTAAACCGTTAGGATTTAACGTCTTATAAGTTATATCATTCTTGCCAAAATTGGTGATAATCTGATCTTGGCAACTACATGATCGTAACATATTTGGTAGTTCCAGAGGCATTAGAATTCTATAGTGCACAACTTGAGGGCCACTTGGCTATTTTTAAAAATCGAAACCGTCTATCTTTTACATAAGAGGGATCAAATCATTCCTGCCAAAAATGAAATAAATCTCTTATCATTACATATTTGATCGAACGTAATATATCATTCTAATAATGAATATTTGTACCGATGAAAAACTTCATACTCAACGGTGACGCACTTCGCATCGCCAATTGTGAAGATTGTTGGCGCCAAGTATCCCGCCAAAAATTTTTCCCTTAGGCGACGCGATTTGCGTCGTCAAATGTGAAGATTGTTGGTGACATCAAAGTGTGTCGTCAATACATACCCAACGGCGACGTAACTTTGGGTGTGTCGCCAAAAGTCAAATTTATTGTAGTAATTTGAAAAGAAATTGAAATCGGTTCGGATTTGGTTTGGTCAACGAAATCCAAAAGAAACCGAACCGAACCGAAAGGACATAATAGTTACCCATGACCCCAACAATCCAATTAACTCATTACAATGTACACTATTAACACTAGTTACCCATGACATGAATTTATCTTTTTTAAATGAGATTTGGAACATTTTAAATATAAAAAAATCATTTTCTTGATGTCAATTTAGAGGTTTTCCGCCGATTCCACCCTTACTACAATTCTTAAGAATTTCATATTAGATATCCTTTTGGTGCGAAAGTTTGTTTCTAGCTTAACCACCATAATGAATAAGATTTATGAGTGTAAATATGTTGAAGTATCACAATCATACAATAGAAATAATAGCTACAAATCATAAATCATAGTTGACCAAAAAGATAAAGAAAATACTCTATTAGATTTAATAAGCAAAATGAAGCATATACTGTAATTATTTAGTAAAGAAAAATGAATAACTAAAGTAGAAATCGAGAATTTAAAGTGTTAAAATAAATCTATCAAGATCAGTTATAAAAAATCACATTAAACCACATTAGAAATCTTAAGGACGAAATTGAAACATTTAAAAGTATAAGAATCAACATGAATCCTACATATAACCATAAGGACGAAAATATAAAAATAAAAGGACCAAATTGAAACCTACCTATAATTATAGGGACTAAAGAAGTAGATAAACTAAGAGAAATTGTTGTAATTTTAAAAACTGGAAGTGAGGTTTATACATTTGTCAGAAATTTTAGAAGTCAGCTGTTAATAAGTTAAGAAAAAACACACAAACTTCAATAATGCACTTTTTACACTTCTTTTTTTAAGATCAAAAAAGAATTTTATTAATTTTTGAAAACAAATTACAAAGATTTTCAAAGATTAAAATGACCCTAAGTACAAGGAATCATAACAAAGCAAAAGCATGCTCAGAAAGAAGGCACCCCCTCCCTTTGACAATCATGCCAGTAAAAAAAGGGAAAAAAAGGAAAAAACAACAAGAGATTGGCAAATGTCAATTACCGAAGACATAAACCCTAAGAAAAACACCATTTTTTAGACTTTTCAACACACTTTCACACGTTTTTATACACATTTTACATATTTCAATAAGCTTTTAAAACCTTAATGATAGCTCACTGGGCTGTTTTTACATTTTCTATAGTTTATTACTTCTACCGATTAATTAAATAATCCTAGCTACATCTTTCTATATGATTTTTCTCATGGTTAATTTTTTGTTTGTATCGATCAATATAATCCTCATACTCATTAATTCATGATAACTTGCCGCAGACCATCTAACCATAATTCTTGTTGTCTTTAATTATCATTCCGTGATGATGCATGCGTTCCGTAGTAGCATCACCCAAATGCCATTCAAAGAAGGTAAGGTTCTCCGATAATATTGTAGTACTGGAGCTGTCGTCAAAGAACAAATGGTATCTGGAGAAGCATCCATCAAAGCTTGCGGACCAGAATTCCATCACAAGGTTGACTGCTGAGAAAGAATTGGGATCCATGCCCCTCAATCGACAAGTTTTGTATAAAGGGATACTAAAATATAGGACCAATAAAGGGATCCGGAAGAACATGATCTCAAACTGATTTCGCAAGGGTGACTCTAGTTTCTTAATTGTCACATTTTGTTGCAGCATGTAGCTATTTTTTTTTGCAAAAACTTTGATTTCCTTTGGTGCTTCCCATTGGATGTATAATTATGTTTTATGTCAGGAGTCATGACACATTTGATAGCAGTTTGGAATGTGCACATAGGCATAAGCCTTTCCACAGCCGCCGCAGTATTTATTTTAGTTCAATAGTGACAAAAATATGTTACTCCCTTTGTCCCAAGATGGAGTATATAAATTTGTATATAGAATGCTGTATAAAATAAAGATATTTATTTTAATTGAGGGCTTATCTTGTCTAGTTTATACTATCTTGTTGAGGTATATGATCTAGTTACACGCAAATTTAATTAAATTATCATTTATTCCGACTTCGTATGAATGATCCAATGTAGATAATATTAAAAAGAAGTAAAGTCAAAACAGCTACTCTCTCCGTTCCAAAATGGATGCCAATTTTGGGGATTCTAAAAAAATTAAGAGATTATCATTTTCAAATTATAGCTTTCCAACAATGCCCTTCAGTCATTACTTCTTTTGTCCCTTTTTTGACATCTTTAATTAGTTAGAAAAGGGCCAAAAAATTTACCAGTATTTGGTCTCTCAAGGTAATATTCATCAGTATACCTATCCATGGCCATACACTCTACCACAAAATGGTGTTGCTGAACGAAAACACAAGCACATCACTAAAACAACCATAATTTTGCTGCATCACTAAGTGTTTCCCATAAATACTGGTTCGAAGCTATTGCCACATCTTCTTTTCTTGTCAATCGCATGCCCAGTCTTACCCTTAATAATCTTAGCCCTTTTGAAATCCTGTTTCATTATTCTCCTGATTAATCTTCTTTTAAAGTTTTTGGCTATCAGTGTTTTCCAAGGCTTAAACCCTACGTTTCTCACAAGCTTCAACCTAAATCTTTGCCTTGTGTTTTCTTGGGATATCATCCCACTGTTAAGGGTTACAGGTGCTTAATTAGACCCTTCTACTAGTAAAATTCTATTTGTCTAGACATGTTTTGTTTCATGAACAAGTTTTCCCTTTTCAATTTTCCTCTGTTTCCCCTTCTTCTTCTCCTCCTTCTCCTTCTCCACAATTACAGAAGGAGGGACAACAAAAAAATGTGAAAATTATTATCTAATTTGGGATGGAGGGAGTACAAATCTTAGTACATTTTTTGAAGCCAGTGAATCACCTCAAACACTAATAGAGCTGCCCCTGAGCCTTTCCCCACCACCTTATTATTGTTAACTACAATTCTACAAAAACGATGACATTATCTGTAAATGAAACAAGTACGAACACAATATATGTGGTTTTAATGTTTTTCACATTCCCTTGCTTCCCCAAAGCACCCCCACCCTCCAAGCTACATCCTAAACTAAATTGCTGAGAAATTAGATCCTAAAATTATCCCTTTATCAGGCTCCTTAAAGTACTTCCAAAATTTACCTTTGCTACAGTACCCACTTGGAAAAAAGGAGGCATAGTTCACTACCTCTTCTTTTTTCTAAATTTTTTTTATACATTCTCTCTTCCTCAACCACTGCTTGAGAAAATAAAACAAAAGGTATGTAAAACGAATACTACAAGAAGAAAGAAATTACTATAGAAGAGAGAGATAGATTAGAGAGTCTGAAACATGAACATTTCAACTAGAATAAGCGATTACCTGAAATAGGAAAATGACTTTTAAAGATATAGATGTAATTTGGTTCGAAATAAGAGAGGCTGGTACGGATGCATGCTTTTTCCCAAATAGATTAACTGTACAACAGAACCAGAGCTAGCTTTCGCTCCCAGGCTGCAACAAGAAAGTTGCGTCAGCATTCTCATCATTGCAGTAGAGGCAAGGGTGTTGCTGAAACCGGTGCGCCTGCAAAACCTTCCTGGCCAACAGCACAATTTCTCTGTTACTCAGAGGACTAGGATTTTCACGTAACACCATTTGAACCGCATTACTAAATGCTCCATAAGCCTTCCCTCCGCCCTGTGCAGGGTCCATGTCTGCAGACGTCTCATTCGCTTGGCAACCACTAAGCAGGATTCCCTCGTCGGCCTTCAACTGTCGAAACAAGTTGAGCTCGTGCAGAGGTAGGCGAAACCGAAGGCTGGCATTGTCTCCGAAAGAGTGTACAAAGTGGGTCCCGACATCCAGTGTGTCAATTCTTGTTGAAGCAGCAAGGTGTTGAAGTATGGTTTCGAAGGGAATGGTCTTGGGCCTGCCCGAAAGCGTTGTTGTTCCGGTTGTAGTAGTAGTGGTGCATGAAGGTCCGATTTGCTCTTTCTCTTTGTCGATGAGGCCACCACTGTGGCAGGAATCTGAGAAGATAGTGAAGATTGCTCCCCGTGGAATGCGGTTTACCAGTTGCCTGAAGTCCACATCTACGCAAGACACAGTTCATAATTACTCCATAGGAGTACAATCTACCTAATAAAACACAATGGTATGGGCCTCCACATAAGACAAATTGATCGAAAAATTGAGATTGATTTGATCCAAGAGTTAATATGTACTCTCCAAGTTTCTTAAGAAAACACCCACACTCCCATAAATATATTACAAAAATGTCATCAAAGAGAGGTAGTTCTATAGGTACAGACAAGCACTAGTTGTATATATAGTACAATTGATCAACAATTAAACATATCATATGAATCTTAAGTGAGCCAAGAATTTTTATATATATATATATATACACACTACGGAATCAATGAGGGATTCCGCACGGTGTTACTGTGCGGGACTCCCCTTTCTCGAGTAAATTTCGATGATCCAAGTTGCTCAAAGTGTGCAGAACGTGATTTTAAGGGTACCCGCGAGAAATTAACAAAAAATATGATCGAGAAGGGCTGGATCCGAGCAGTTTTTTACTGAACCGTTCAATAAAAAACTATTCGGATCAAGCCTTCCTGATATTTTTTTGCTGATTTCTCGCGGGTACCCTTAAAATCAAGTTCTGATCACTTTGAGCGACTCGGATCATCGAAATTTGCTCGAAAAAGGGAGGTCTTCATTTTATTAAAATGAAGTGGTTCTTAGGAGAATGAGACTATATATATATATAGACATTTAAAAAAACACCTCATAGTTTCTGATCAAATTTTAATGATCCCAACCGCTTAATGTGATCAGAATGTAATTTTAAGGGTACTCGCGAGAAATCAGCAAAAACAAAAAAGACCAAGAAATGTTTGATTTGAGCAATTTTTAGTTTAGATTTGATAAACGGTTCGATTAAAAATTGTTCAAAACAAGCACTTTCCGATCATATTTTTTGCTAATTTCTCGCAGACACCCTTAAAATCACATTCTGCACACATTGAAAGGTTCAGATAATAAAAATTTGATCGAAAACTATGAGATTGAGATTTGGAATATTTTTTTAGGTGTTTAATTGATTGTCCGCGAAACCGCTCCATATATATCTATATATATTGGATGAGAGAAGGCCCGCCTGCCGGCCTTTAGATAACCTATATATATATATATATATAGGGCCCTTCTAATGCGGGCGACCGCAATTAAGTAAGTTGCCGACTTTGTCTTTCCCGATCGAATTTTGATGATCCGAGCCGCTCAATGTGTTCAGAACATGATCTTAAGGGTACTTGCGAGAAATCAGCAAAAAAAAAGACCGGGAAGGGCTTCATCCGAGCAGTTTTTGTTTATTTTTTATTGAACGGTTCAAATAAAAACTGCTCAAATCAAGCCCTTTCCGGTCATTTTTTTTCCCGATTTCTCGCGAGTACCCTTAAAATCACGTTCTGAACACATTGAGCGGCTCGGATCATCGAAATTCAATTGGGAAAGAGGAGAAATGGTGTGGTCCACAACTTGCTTGAATGCGGGCATCCGCATTAGAAGGGCCCTATATATATATATATATATATGCTCCTATGGGATTCTCTACTTTATTTGTCGAGACTAGTTAATTTGTGTTTGTGAAGGAATACGTATATAGTGGGAGTAAAACTGGAATTAATGGATGTACACTCTCACCGGATTAAACCGCAATCGAATGGCTAGCTTATTGGCTAAATAAGCGAATTGGATAAAGGATACATTTTCTAATAGTAAGAGGCAAATGTGGGAGGATGCACTGATTTATTTGTTTATTTTTATACTAGTAGCTAAAATAGGAAAAATGATTTGTATTCTTCTTTTTGTAGTACTTACTTAATTAGCATGACTACCGATCATGTTGCGAGAGCTAGCTTTAGGCTTCACTCGGAGACGGTACAAATAATTTACCTGACACAATTAAGCACTTTTGCTTTGAAAACATATATTCGTAAATCTATCTATAAAAATAAACTTATTAACCAATTCCTACTACTTTTTGTGTTTATGTTAGTATATGTATGTATTAATGCATTGTCCTCTATTATTTTTAAGCTAGCTATTAAATTTTATTTATTTTTGATTGGCAAATAAGAATTTTATTAATAGAAGCTCGATAAGGGTACATTGAGGAGGAAACAAAAAGGGAAAATCATCCACTTCATGAAATTGATACATGAAGCAAAATGATAAACCAAATGAAAACAAATATCCAACAAAGAGTTGAATGGAGAAAAGGAAAGGGAGTTCAGTCGTACAATGCAAAACAACAGCAAGGCACCAAGGCCTATCCAAGCAGGTGGATTCAAGTCGCTCCTCGTCAGGGACAGAAGCTATTATAGTTACTACCCTGGCCTATCTCTCTATTTTGCTAGGGTTTTATTACTCATTGGTTCAATTTAATTGGATTTTATCTATCGTGTTGATTACGAACTTTAGCTTTTATAATTAATTTAGTTTGGTGGCAAGGTCTAGTACGAAAACCAAAAAAAAATTAGTGCAATTTAAAAAAAAAGAAAAGAAAAAGGACAGGATACAAAATGACCTAATTAAAGAAAGATTCGATTTATGTAAAAATATTTTGGATTTACATGAAAAATTCAACTAAATTAGTCAACACAAATGTGCAGCGTCTAAATTGATATATCTAGAAATTGTATTCTTTAATGTACTTTTAAACTTCACAATAACTAGTATCAGTTATGTTCATGAAACCTTAGATTAACATTAGCAGTTTATAAAATTAGCAGTGAAAAAGGAAAAAAAGATGAGTGACGTTAGAATTAATATAACGTTTAGTATGCGTTATCAGAAGTTTTTTTTTTTTTTTTTCCGGTAAAAGAAAGATTTTATTAATTATTAAAACAAGTTAATTACAA
>BPLS01030639.1:0-14374 GCA_019656275.1 Rhododendron kiyosumense | reverse complement strand
GACGTAATTGATAAAAGAGTCGAGGTTGCGGCGCCAAGCCAAGCGGCCATTTGCTGTAAAGAATGTCTCTCTATCATTCCGCGGCAGCACAACAACAGTAAAACCCTCTGTCAGTTCAGCCACAGAAGCCCTAGTGAAACGGCGGAGGCTCTCGGCATAGCTCTTCAGCGGTGGCGCTTGACCCGGCGCACCCTGGTCATAGCCAAACTGCCGCGCTACCCTGTCAGGGCGATACAACACAGAGCGTGCCCCTTCCGCGCATAACGCAGGAAGAGAACACGGGCAAGCAGCAGCGAAGGCAGCAAGAGCAGAAGCAGAAACGGTAATACCTTCTGTCTGGAAGTCCACAACACGGTCACTTTCCGAAAAGAAGCTAGTGGGAAGCGCGCCTTCGACAGGCTCAGCATACGGTCGCGGGAAGAATGCATCGGCATCATCAATCCGCTTTCCCCAGGGCTTCGTTGAACTTACCCCACTCCATCTCATGATCCGGGGTTGCGGCTCGTCACCCCCGCTAATGTCCGCGGGTGAAGGCGCGAGACTTGGGAAGTGCTCGAAACAGAAAGCCATCAGGAACTGAGTATGCACCACCGAAACCATGTCATAGCGCCCCATGGACCTCTCGGTATCAGCATGAACCTGATCCAGGCGGTGGAACAAAGAGCCCAAGAAGAGAGGCCCCAACGGAACAAAATCACCCCTCGCGAGACTCACCGCGAGGGGGAAAACAGTGTGGTTCGGCCCTTCGTAGGGAAACTCGGGAATCACAAAGAAGGACAGCCAATAAACGAGGAAACCAGCCAAGTGCAGATCAGAATCGTACATCTTTCCATAAAACTCAAATGCCTGCCCCGCAGGAGGTGCAGTCCCGGGAGGAGGCAAGTCCTTGAAGAAATAGCGCAGCCAACAACCCCAAGATGTCTTGCCCGACTTCGGAGGGGCCCGTACGTGACCCTCTCGATCAAAGCGGGACCCGTACTTCCCCGCCTCCGTATACGCCCTTCTCAGCCGCTCCACCAGTCTCGCATCTGCCGGAGAAAGATTCGAGGGGTCGGGAGCCACCGACCCCCTCGTACTCAGCCTCGTCAGCACAGCCGTGTCTTGTAAAGTGGGGCCGCCATCTCCCCACGGAAACACGAAGGTGTGGGTGTCCTTACTCCAGCGGGAGACCATGAGATCGATGTTTGTGTTGTTCTTACGGATGCTCAACTCCGTGGACAAGCGGACGGGCTCGAGGGCACGGGAAGCCCTAAGTGCATGCACGGAATCAGCATCACTCAGGACCGACTCCACCCAGTCGCCCCAATGGACTGGCGCCTGAGATACGGCCTCGTAGTTGACGAAGCAGCAAGGGATATCCCCTCTCTCTACTCGAAATCTCAGAACAGAAGAAGGAGGGATCAAATCAACCTCCTCAACAGTTACCTCAGGGGCTAGGGAGAGAGGATCCTCTGAAATCTCTGTCTCTGGAACGAAAGCCTCCGCCTTCCGCCAGAACGAGTCACTCGGGCCGCCGAGATACGGCGCCCGGCGCCACTCATCCGCCGGGAGCGCCCGGATTGAAGTGTGCATGATGGCCTTACTCCCCTGCTCCACGTCGTCTCTCACCATTTCAGACCAAGGGGAGAGAGAAAGTTGCAGTCGGAGAGGGGGAGAAGGAAGAAGAAAGTTTGAGGCTTTGATGGAAGAGAGAGAAGAGAAAGATGGGATCTTTGGAAAGTAACTTGGTTTTATGGCTAACTGTGGCCATTTATGTCCAAGGAGGGTCCCCCAAATCTCGAGAAAATGACGCCATAAAGTAAAGAGGCGTGATGGTTGCAGAGATCCGAGCAGTCCCGACCGTTACACGCGCGCATAACAGCGCGTGAGTCATACGCGCGTGGGGGGCAATTGTAGGAAAGGTCAATAGGCGCGACCGTTGACTGTTTGACTACCCAATGAACAGCTGACACGTGTACTCGTCTTCGCGGGGTTGACGATTTGACCAACGAACCCTAGCTCGCCACGTGGCGCCTCAGTCGCGCGACACGTGGCCTTGCGCGTGGGAGCCTTGCGCTACCCATAGCTTTGCAGCGCCCGTATAAGGGTCGCGAGCTCAAATTTCTCCCTTAAGGAGAGAGTTATATTCATTCCGGTGGACACTTGGCGCGATTAATGCGGTTTAACCAAGGCACCAGGGAAATTGCCCAGACTCTTATGTCTGCTCCGGCCTTTAGGCAGGACCCGAGGGGCCCCTTGAGGCTTGGCAAGCGGTATTGGCGCGACCGAGTAGGTCACGACCTTGCCCTACGGGAAGGAAGGGGATCTAGTGGCTTGGTGGCTGTAAAAGAAGAAGAGGATCTCCGCGAATAAGAGGATACGCATACCGTCATACTCGCGGTCATCGCGAGGGTAGCGACACCTCGGCGGTCAGGGGGTACAGAAGGGACACGTGTCATTTTATCAGCGCGCCACTTGGTGCCCGAGCATTAGCTCGTGTGGGCTATAAAAATGAACGTTTCTTCATTGAACCTCAGAAGCAGAGAGCTTGTGAACAGTTCCTAGAGAGAGAAAGTTGGTGAGCACTGATTTCAAAAGGGGTCTTATCCTCTTTCAGGGGCTCTATTGTCTTTCCTCCTAGGGATCTCTTGGGTTTGGGTCTCCACTGCCTACCCTCTCTGTTCACCCCTGCTCTTCTTCTTCACCCTTCTAGATCACTCCTTTCATCCCTTTCCATGGCTATTACAACCTCTCCGGCACATCTATTCTCTTAAAGGGTATTTGTCCACTCAGAAATCGGACCGATCCTACATTGGCGACTCTGCTGGGGAGGTTGCTTAGTTTATGGTTAGCTTAAGAAGTGGTCTAGAAACTCCAGCTGTTCAACAACCTCCAAATCGTGCAGTAGCGACCATGGCGGAAAATCTGCCCAATACGGGGCCGATCTTGGCAGAGGGCGACGGATCCTCCACTCAAGGGGGAGATGCCACCATGGAAGTCCTTCAGGCTGTCCGAGATGGCCAAAATCAGATGATTGCTGCTATGACTGCTCTCACGGAGGCCATCACCGCAACTCTTCCAAGAGCACCGGTGATACCACCAACAGTCCCACCAGCAGTACCACCAGTAGCACCCCAGCAGCCTGCTGCAGGGGAAGTCCCAAATCCAGCAGCAATCGCAGCAGCAGCTGCAAATCCAGCAAGCCCTGCTCAAAACCCCCAAAACCCCCAAATCGGCGGACCAGCCCCTGTTACGGGTACTGGTTCAGTCCACCAACAGCCTCTCCAGGCCGAGAACAACGGCCAGTCCCAAAATCAGTTCCTCACTGCAGCTGATGTTCAAGCCCTCCTCCTTAAAGAAAAAACCAAAGCCACTCTTCCCTCCCTACCCAACCCCGATATTCAACCCCCATATCCCATAGCCATTCTCTCTCTACCTTATCCAGAAGGATATACCCCACCCAAGTTCATTAAGTTTGACGGAAAAGAGGGCAGCGCCCAAGAGCATGTGGTTCGGTTCATCGAAACACTTGGGGCCCATTCCGGTGACTATAACCTTCGCCTCCGTGAGTTCTCCAAGTCCCTTACCTCGCGAGCATACACTTGGTATGTGAATCTTAAACCTTATTCGATCGAAACTTGGGAAGAAATGGTAAACAAGTTTTACACTAAGTTCTTCCAAGTCCGCGAGAAGGTCACTACCTTGTCCCTCGTGAAGGAAACTCAGCGACATGGTGAAGATATCATTGACTACATCAAGCGGTTTCAGGACAAAGCTGTGGACTGCCACGAGCCAGTGGGCGAGTCACACTTGGTCGAAATATGTATTGACGGAATCCTGCGCGACTATCGCGTGTTCCTGGTGAACATCAAGATCCCAACCTTCTCAGCTCTCCTGGAGGCAGCTTACAACCTCCGTCATACTGTGAAGCTACCTCCCAAGGACAACTGGAAGTCCCACCGCACTCTCACAGTCGCTACTGCCTCTTCTGCGCCACAGTCGCACAAGAGGCAGGGGGGTGGTAGCGACGGCGGTGGTCACAAGAAGCGAAGGGATAGAGAGCCAGCTGAAGTCCCAGAATACCCTTGTAGTATGGAAGAAGTGAAGGCGTTGGTGGAGCAATGGGTCACCGACGGTGTACTCAAGTTGCCCGAGGTCGAGCATGAACCATCGCGGCAGGATCGCGAGAGTCCGAGGTACTGTGTGTACCACAGGCACGTGAAGCACCCAACAAGCGATTGTTGGACCCTAAGAAGGATTTTCAAGAGAAAGCAGGAGGCCAATCAGCTGAGGGTTGGAAATGGCCACCCTAGCGATGTACGTGACCATCCTTATCCTGAGCACGAGCGTGCTGTCCATATGGCTGCTTGTTACAACTTCTTTGCTGAAGAAGATGAGTACACGGACGAGGAGGTCTGTATGACTTCCTATTATGATCACTTGGATGAAATTGCTTCTCATGAGCAGCCAAGGGTCATCCCTGACCCTGACGCTGCAGTCAAGGTGTTGCAAGGAAGTACTAAGTTCAAGGCGTTCTACGACGCATTAGGCTTCACAGCCGCGGCTAGAACAGAAATCACCAAGTCCATCGTGAGCATCGCGGAAGCGCACCAGCAAGCCTGCATGGCTGCGGATGGCTCAGTGCCGCGAACCATCCGAGAAGGGGCCAACTCTATCACCTTCTCTGATGCTGACCGTCGCGTCACATTCTCCCACAACAGGCCACTGTATGTGACAGCCCACATCAAGGGGGTTGAGTTGAAGCGAGCCTTCCTAGACGGAGGGGCGTCCATCAACATCATGCCACTCGTTACCTTCCAGAAGCTTGGAATACCAGAAAACCGAATCATAAAATCCTCTGTTGCGATCACAGGATTCGGAGGAGATAAGAAAGGGTCTTTGGGCTATGTGGTGGTGGACCTCGCTGTAGGTGCCATCCGCGCCGCGACGAAGTTCCACATCATCGACGCGCAGACGAACTACCATATCATCCTTGGAAGGAGCTGGATGCACAAGTATGCTGTAGTCCCATCAAGTTACCATCAGTGCATGAAGGGGATATGGGCAGGAAAGAGGGTCACGGTAGCCGCGTCGGAGAAGCCTTTCGATGCGGATGAGGCCCACCTGCCCGATGCAGTCTATTTCTCTGAGATGGAGGAAGAAGTGGAGGTGGTATCAGCCAAGCCCATTGGTATCAAGGTCCCAAGGTGGGAGAACATCATGAACAGGGAAGAGGGGGTCGCGAGCAAGCGACCCGCCGCGAAGGTGACACCAGCGGTCCCAAGGAAAGTTACTAAGATCCAGGAGGGTGGCAAGACGGTGTACTGCTTATGACGGTGCGCGGGGGTAACGGTCCCTCACGGGGTCGCGAGCCCCCACACTGTGATAGCAGCAGAAGTCGAGCCAGATTTGGTGGATAAGCCGGAGCCTGCACCAGAATGCATGCAGGATGGTCCTAGGCCGCAGCAGGAGGCCTTGGAAGAGATAAACTTGAGAGAAGGCGAAGGATCCCCGCGGCCTGTGTTTATAAGCAAGGCGCTGGGGAAGGAAACTCGAGAAAAGCTGATTAAGCTGTTGCGGAAGTACGCGGATGTCTTCGCATGGCACTATGAGGAGATGCCCGGGCTCGATGGAGGCCTGGTCTTGCACCACTTGGATGTATTCCCCAACTCCAAGGCCGTGAGGCAGGGGCAGCGAAAGTACAACCCGGAGTTGGAGGAGAAGATAAAGGAAGAAGTCGAGAAGTTGAGAAAGGCTGGTTTTATACGGCCGATTCAGTACCCCTCATGGCTGGCCAACATTGTACCGGTAAAGAAGAAGAATGGGCAGATTAGGGTCTGCGTGGATTTTCGCGACCTTAACAAGGCATGCCCTAAGGATGAGTTCCCACTGCCGCACGTGGACACATTGGTCGACGCTACCTCAGGTCACCAAATGTTTTCGTTCATGGATGGTTTTAGCGGGTACAATCAGATAAAGATGGCTCTCGAAGATGCAGAGAAAACGGCCTTCCGCACCCCTCTCGGAAATTTCTACTATGTGGTGATGCCTTTTGGTCTGAAAAATGCAGGCGCCACCTACCAGCGCGTCATGACTGCAATTTTTCATGACCTAATGCATCACACAGTAGAAGATTATGTGGATGATTTGGTGGTCAAGTCAAAGGAAAGTGTTGATCATTTGAAGCACCTAGAAGAAGTATTTGAGAGATGCAGAAAGTTCAACATGAAGATGAACCCGCTGAAATGCGCCTTTGGTGTGACAGCAGGGAAGTTCTTGGGGTTCCTGGTGCACAGGCACGGTATCGACGCGGATGAGACAAAGATAAGGTCCATCGCGGAGATGCCCGCGCCACACTCGCAGCGGTCCCTTAAGCGCTTTCTCGGAAAGGTCTCCTACTTACGCAGGTTCATTCCAGCACTAGCGGAGATAACCGCGCCATTCAGTGACCTGTTGAAAGGAAAAGCAGAGTTCAAGTGGAGCAGCGAGCATCAGAAAGCCTTCGACAGCGTCAAGGCTGCCTTAGCCTCGCCTCAAACCATGATTGCACCACAGCCAGGAAAGCCTCTCATCCTGTACCTGACATCGACACCAAGATCCATCGGGGCACTCCTTGCTCAAGAAATAGAGGGGGTAGAGCGACCGGTGTACTACATCAGCCGGAAGGTTCAAGGAGCAGAGGAGAGATACACCCCAGTGGAGCGTCACTGCTTGGCCCTTGTGTTCACTGCTCAAAAGTTGAGGCATTATTTCCTGTCATTCCCTATACAGCTTGTTACTAAGAGCGATCCTGTGCGATACTTACTGTCGCGACCAGCCTTATCCGGGAGGATCGCGAGATGGCTCCTGGCCTTGGCAGAATTTGAGATCACATGCGTCACTCCGCGGGCTATCAAGTGTCAAGCCCTAGCAGATCTCCTTGCACAGTTTCCAAGCGGACAGTGTGAGCCATTGGAAGAGGCGTTGCCAGGAGATGGTTTCGAAGCTCTCGCGGCCAGTCCAAGCAAGGCGTCCTGGACGCTAAGCTTCGACGGGGCAGCAGGAGGAGCACATGGTGGCGCAGGAATCGTCCTTCAAAGTGATGAAGGAGAAAGGGAGTACTTGTCCTACAAGCTCGGCTTTGCATGCTCCAACAACGAAGCAGAATATGAGGCTCTGATCCTTGGGCTCCTAGCAGCAAGTTTTAGAGGAATTTCACGGTTGAAAATTGTGGGGGATTCAAAACTTATCATCCTCCAGACATCCGGGGAGTTCGCACTTAAAGAACCCACCCTCGCGCCTTATAGGGCGACAGTTCAGAAGTTAATGGGAAGATTCGAGGCAGTGGACATAATCCACAGGCCAAGGTCAGACAACAGATTCCCGGATGCCCTCGCGACGCTGGGGGCAAAGACAGAATTCGACGAAGAAAAAGTGACGATCGAGATCATCAGAAGGTCGGAGCCATCAATCATAGATGAGCTCGGGGCACGCCGCGAGGAAGACTGGCGCGACCCCATCCTGAAGCAGTTGGTTTCTGGAAAAGGGAACCTGCCCATCGCGGAGGTGGCCCAGTTTACTGTCCTCCGCGGTGAGCTTTACTATCGCGGACCTCAAGGGTGGCTAGCGAGATGCGTAGGACCCGGCGAAGCGAAGACCAAGTTGCGTCAGATCCATGACAAAACTTGTGGCGAAAACGAGATCTCTCTATACCGCAGGGTTCAAAGGCAGGGCTATTATTGGCCCAGCATGAAAGAAGATGCCGCAAAAGTCCTCCGCACCTGCCAAAACTGCATGTTATACGCAGTAGAGGCGGAGTGCTGCCTCATGGAAGAGTTAGACTGGAGGCAGGAGTACATCGACTTCCTTCGTGAAGGAGCGTTGCCCTTGGATCCCAAGGAGGCCCGGAGGGTCCAACGCTGCTCTCAGCGCTATTTCTTGGAAGGGGGGCAACTTTACCGTCGCGCCCTAGACGGAATCCCCTTGCGCTGTCTGTCTCGCGAGAAAGCTGAAGAAGTTTTGCAGAAAGTCCACGAGGTGGAACATCAGGGTTGGAGGAAACTATACGAGCATTTGATCCATCTCGGGTATTTCTGGCCCACGATGGAAGCAGACTCGAAGCGACATGTGCGCAGGTGTGCGGCTTGTCAGAAATTTGGGAATCTAGTCCACGCACCATCCGTGGAACTGCACTCCATTCGCGCCCCTTATCCGTTTCATACTTGGGCAATGGATCTCGTTGGGCCTATACACCCGTCATCCAGAGGAAATCAGTGGATCTTAGTCGCTACTGAGATAAGCACGAAGTGGGTAGAGGCAGTAAGCTTGCGCAGAGCTACTGGCGCGGCAGTCGCGAACTTCATCAAAGAAAACATCATTTGCCGTTTTGGCATACCCAAAGTCATCCTTTCAGATAATGGCACCCCTTTCATCAATAAGAATGTGAAGAAGCTTCTAAAGTCCTACTCAGTGAGTCACCTCACGTCGACTCCATACTATCCCCAAGGCAACGGTCAAGCCGAGGCAACCAACAAAACCCTCATTCGCATCATCAGCAAGCTGCTGGACGAAAAAGGAGGGACATGGGCTGATCACTTGGCGGTGGCACTGTGGGCTTACAGAACTTCCCATCGTAAAGCCACACGCGCTAGCCCATCCAGCCTGGTCTATGGTGCAGAAACTGTCCTCCCCGCGGAGCTAAGCGTGCCCTCCGCGAGACTAGCACTCGCGGCGGAGGTGACACAAGAGGAAAGAAGGGCAGACCTCGAGGCCTTGGAGGAAAGAAGGAACGCTGCTGCGAAGAACCAGGAAAAGTACTGGGAGTCAGTGGCCAAGTATTATAACAAAGGGGTGGTGCCGCGAGCATTTCAGGTTGGAGACTTAGTGTGGAAGTCTACCATTGCGGTCATGAGGAACCTGGAGCAGCCAAAGTTCACTCCAAGGTGGGAAGGCCCATACGAGGTAATCAAGTCCAGTAATAGCGGTCATTATGAGTTAGCAAGGGTCAGTGATGGTTTTAAAACCGGCCCCATTAATGCTAAGTTTATTAAAATGTACTACCCATGATGTAAGGGTACTCCATGTATTTTCAGTTTCAAAGAAGGCTTTGTGCCATGCTATCCTTAGTTCATTTATGAACAGTTTTCATGTAAAAGGTGGCAAGTAATATGTAAGGGACAATCGACGGAAAGTAAAGCAGGCAGTTGTAATATCACTTAACTATGTTCTTAAAACATAGGCATATTACGCATAAAAACTACTGCGAATATCCGATCTTGTCATTACATCCACCAAAAGCTACCACAAAAGTTACTACGAAGTCTTTCGAAGTCATTACATTACAATACCAAAAAAAAAAAGAGGGGAAGCCGAAGTTATCAACCAAAGACTTTCTTCATGAAAGGATCAGTGTCGCAGAGAGGCACATCAACAAGTCTATCACCAAGACGGGCCTCCTCAGCCAGGCGCTCGTAAACCAGCCTGCGCTCCTCCACCACCGCTTCGGCCACGGCAACTGTGTCTCGCGCTCGGGCAAGAGTCGCTTGGGCCTCCTCCAAGGCTGCCTTCGCCCCCTCGCAGTGCTTCCAGCGCACGTCATTCTCGCGCATGATCTTAGCAGCCTCAAGCTCCTTGTACACCCACCAAATGTCAAAGCCCAGCTTATCAAAGTTTTGAACAGTAAGTCCGATCTCCTCGATTTGGCTAAGGCCCAAATCGCATACCCTTATGTCCTTGATGCTCTGTAAGAAATGGTAAAGGCACTCAAGCTGCAGCCGGCCCATGGTCAGACTGTAGAGTTCGCGAACCTTGAAAAATGTGTGGCGGAAGCGGTCTCGAACGAAGGAAAGGAAAGAGGCCTCATCGCGAGTGAGGCGGAATTGCCCAAAGAAAGCCTCGTTTGAAAGTTCCTCTTCCTCATTACTAGCTGGGGGCTCCACCACTTGTACTTCAGAATCACCATCGGCCGTCGCATGCTCGCGGCTAGTACCGGCCTCAGCTTGTTGCTGCGAGTCGGATCCCTCAGCTGTTAAGGAGCCCCCGTCACCAAAGTCACCAGCAATGTACCCCACCTGCGGGGTCCCAAGAGATATCAGAGTATCGTCTTGCAAGTCCGCGAAGACCTCCGCGGAAGTCAGATTTGTAAGTGCCACAGCCGCATCATGTGCCTGAAAATGCGTGGTAAGGTCACCGGTAGGAGGGACATTGACACGCCTGTGGAAAAGGTCGAAGGCAGACTTTGCCGCATCTGGTCGGACTAGCGGTGGGGGGATGGCCTCCGGCGCCAACTGATTGATATCGGGAACTGTGAGAAAGCCCTCTGTTGGAACCCTCCGACGAGGTATCAAACCCGAGCCTTCATCATCCTCCTCATCCTCTTCAGCTGCAGGATGCGCTATGTCGACGCCCAAGTTCTCACCGACACCCCCGTCGCCATCGCGGCCCTCACCATCATTGTCGCCATTACCGGTGCCATCTCCATCGTTCTCAACCTCAGCACCGCCTCCTTCTTCATCATCACCCGGATCCTCATCATTATTATCATCATCATCATTTTCATCATCACCACTGCCGTCAGCATTGCTGTCTTCAGTTTCCTCACTGTGGCGATCGTCGCTGTCCTCCGCATCACTGGCAGTTTCACCAGATTCCTCTTCAGCCAAATCAGGGACCACCTTCTTACTCGCGACGACGGGCACGCCACTTGAACTAGGCTGTGCGACGCGGGGCAGCTTGAAGGACTGACTAATTGGAACGGTGTCATCAATGCTGCTGTTGGAGTCTTCCTTGCGACCTTCCTCATCTTCCCTCTTCCTCTTGAGCTTGCTTGAGGGGGTATGTTCCCCCCCTTCACGCCTGAATGAGGAGCCTACAGAGCAAAGATGGGCGAGTGAGAAAACAACGACGAAGCAATGGGAAAACCAATGAAGAGCAATGAGAGAAGCAAGTCTCACCCACTGATGCGACGCTCGCAGGGGTCTCTTCAGAACGAAGTGTCCTTGTCGCTCGAACAGGGGCACCCTAAAGGAAGAAATTGGTTCAAAAATGGCTACAGATGTAAAACAGTGAGTACCACCAAAGAGAAATGTAAAAGTATCATTCCAAAGGCTTACCTTGCGAAGTCGCCTTAGTTGAGGGCCTTGTTGCTGCGAGGAGGCCTGCTCCCTTGCTTTCGCACGAGTCAGCCTGGAGGGAGCCACAGTTGAAACCGGCTCCGCGATGATAACGCCGTGGCTGGCCGCAGGGGTAGTGGTTGGCGGAGCCCAGTAACTTTTCTTGCCTCGCCATCCAGGCTGCCTTGCCTTCGGAGACCGTAAAGACACATCGCGGTGGAAGACGTCCGAAAGAGGCGGGATCTCAGGGACGCCGCGGACGTAATTGATAAAAGAGTCGAGGTTGCGGCGCCAAGCCAAGCGGCCATTTGCTGTAAAGAATGTCTCTCTATCATTCCGCGGCAGCACAACAACAGTAAAACCCTCTGTCAGTTCAGCCACAGAAGCCCTAGTGAAACGGCGGAGGCTCTCGGCATAGCTCTTCAGCGGTGGCGCTTGACCCGGCGCACCCTGGTCATAGCCAAACTGCCGCGCTACCCTGTCAGGGCGATACAACACAGAGCGTGCCCCTTCCGCGCATAACGCAGGAAGAGAACACGGGCAAGCAGCAGCGAAGGCAGCAAGAGCAGAAGCAGAAACGGTAATACCTTCTGTCTGGAAGTCCACAACACGGTCACTTTCCGAAAAGAAGCTAGTGGGAAGCGCGCCTTCGACAGGCTCAGCATACGGTCGCGGGAAGAATGCATCGGCATCATCAATCCGCTTTCCCCAGGGCTTCGTTGAACTTACCCCACTCCATCTCATGATCCGGGGTTGCGGCTCGTCACCCCCGCTAATGTCCGCGGGTGAAGGCGCGAGACTTGGGAAGTGCTCGAAACAGAAAGCCATCAGGAACTGAGTATGCACCACCGAAACCATGTCATAGCGCCCCATGGACCTCTCGGTATCAGCATGAACCTGATCCAGGCGGTGGAACAAAGAGCCCAAGAAGAGAGGCCCCAACGGAACAAAATCACCCCTCGCGAGACTCACCGCGAGGGGGAAAACAGTGTGGTTCGGCCCTTCGTAGGGAAACTCGGGAATCACAAAGAAGGACAGCCAATAAACGAGGAAACCAGCCAAGTGCAGATCAGAATCGTACATCTTTCCATAAAACTCAAATGCCTGCCCCGCAGGAGGTGCAGTCCCGGGAGGAGGCAAGTCCTTGAAGAAATAGCGCAGCCAACAACCCCAAGATGTCTTGCCCGACTTCGGAGGGGCCCGTACGTGACCCTCTCGATCAAAGCGGGACCCGTACTTCCCCGCCTCCGTATACGCCCTTCTCAGCCGCTCCACCAGTCTCGCATCTGCCGGAGAAAGATTCGAGGGGTCGGGAGCCACCGACCCCCTCGTACTCAGCCTCGTCAGCACAGCCGTGTCTTGTAAAGTGGGGCCGCCATCTCCCCACGGAAACACGAAGGTGTGGGTGTCCTTACTCCAGCGGGAGACCATGAGATCGATGTTTGTGTTGTTCTTACGGATGCTCAACTCCGTGGACAAGCGGACGGGCTCGAGGGCACGGGAAGCCCTAAGTGCATGCACGGAATCAGCATCACTCAGGACCGACTCCACCCAGTCGCCCCAATGGACTGGCGCCTGAGATACGGCCTCGTAGTTGACGAAGCAGCAAGGGATATCCCCTCTCTCTACTCGAAATCTCAGAACAGAAGAAGGAGGGATCAAATCAACCTCCTCAACAGTTACCTCAGGGGCTAGGGAGAGAGGATCCTCTGAAATCTCTGTCTCTGGAACGAAAGCCTCCGCCTTCCGCCAGAACGAGTCACTCGGGCCGCCGAGATACGGCGCCCGGCGCCACTCATCCGCCGGGAGCGCCCGGATTGAAGTGTGCATGATGGCCTTACTCCCCTGCTCCACGTCGTCTCTCACCATTTCAGACCAAGGGGAGAGAGAAAGTTGCAGTCGGAGAGGGGGAGAAGGAAGAAGAAAGTTTGAGGCTTTGATGGAAGAGAGAGAAGAGAAAGATGGGATCTTTGGAAAGTAACTTGGTTTTATGGCTAACTGTGGCCATTTATGTCCAAGGAGGGTCCCCCAAATCTCGAGAAAATGACGCCATAAAGTAAAGAGGCGTGATGGTTGCAGAGATCCGAGCAGTCCCGACCGTTACACGCGCGCATAACAGCGCGTGAGTCATACGCGCGTGGGGGGCAATTGTAGGAAAGGTCAATAGGCGCGACCGTTGACTGTTTGACTACCCAATGAACAGCTGACACGTGTACTCGTCTTCGCGGGGTTGACGATTTGACCAACGAACCCTAGCTCGCCACGTGGCGCCTCAGTCGCGCGACACGTGGCCTTGCGCGTGGGAGCCTTGCGCTACCCATAGCTTTGCAGCGCCCGTATAAGGGTCGCGAGCTCAAATTTCTCCCTTAAGGAGAGAGTTATATTCATTCCGGTGGACACTTGGCGCGATTAATGCGGTTTAACCAAGGCACCAGGGAAATTGCCCAGACTCTTATGTCTGCTCCGGCCTTTAGGCAGGACCCGAGGGGCCCCTTGAGGCTTGGCAAGCGGTATTGGCGCGACCGAGTAGGTCACGACCTTGCCCTACGGGAAGGAAGGGGATCTAGTGGCTTGGTGGCTGTAAAAGAAGAAGAGGATCTCCGCGAATAAGAGGATACGCATACCGTCATACTCGCGGTCATCGCGAGGGTAGCGACACCTCGGCGGTCAGGGGGTACAGAAGGGACACGTGTCATTTTATCAGCGCGCCACTTGGTGCCCGAGCATTAGCTCGTGTGGGCTATAAAAATGAACGTTTCTTCATTGAACCTCAGAAGCAGAGAGCTTGTGAACAGTTCCTAGAGAGAGAAAGTTGGTGAGCACTGATTTCAAAAGGGGTCTTATCCTCTTTCAGGGGCTCTATTGTCTTTCCTCCTAGGGATCTCTTGGGTTTGGGTCTCCACTGCCTACCCTCTCTGTTCACCCCTGCTCTTCTTCTTCACCCTTCTAGATCACTCCTTTCATCCCTTTCCATGGCTATTACAACCTCTCCGGCACATCTATTCTCTTAAAGGGTATTTGTCCACTCAGAAATCGGACCGATCCTACATTGGCGACTCTGCTGGGGAGGTTGCTTAGTTTATGGTTAGCTTAAGAAGTGGTCTAGAAACTCCAGCTGTTCAACAACCTCCAAATCGTGCAGTAGCGACCATGGCGGAAAATCTGCCCAATACGGGGCCGATCTTGGCAGAGGGCGACGGATCCTCCACTCAAGGGGGAGATGCCACCATGGAAGTCCTTCAGGCTGTCCGAGATGGCCAAAATCAGATGATTGCTGCTATGACTGCTCTCACGGAGGCCATCAC
>BPLS01030638.1:0-16356 GCA_019656275.1 Rhododendron kiyosumense | reverse complement strand
ATATCTAGCGAATATATACATGGATAATGAATCATTAATGTTATCAGCAGGTGAGTATGCATAAAGGAGAAATGCAGAGGGTAGTAAAAACAGAGGAATACTCAGAAGAGAAAAAGGGGTCGGAGTCGGAGTCGGGGTCGGGGTCGGAGTCGGAGTCGGGGTCGGGGTCGGGGTCGGAGTCGGAGTCGGAGTCGGGGTCGGGGTCGGGGTCGGAGTCGGGGTCGGGGTCGGAGTCGGGGTCGGGGTCGGGGTCGGAGGCAGGGGCGAACACATGCCCAGGCAGGGGTACTGGCACAAGCACGGACACGGACATATGCCCGAGCAAAGACATGAAAATATGTCCATGTCCGTGCTCGCCCCTGGGCACGGGTACATGTCTATGTCCGTTCTCGTACCCGGATATGGACATATGCCTGAGCATGGACACGGATACATGTTTGTGTCCGTGCTCGTGCCCGGGCACGAACATGTGTCTGAGCCCGGGCACCCATCAATCCCCAACCATTGCTTCAAGTTCAATAGGTTCATGAAGAACCTTTTCTCTTTCTACCTTCTTCCTCTCCAAGAAGAACAAGAAGCAGCAGCAGCTACTGCGGAGCTTGTGAATTCAACTCTCTCTCTCTCTCTCTCTCTCTCTCTCTCTCTCTCTCAGTAGGCAACTACAAGAAGCTGGTGGAGGATCAGAGGAGAGAATATAAATAGAGCAAGAGAATATATATAGAATGATGAATGGGAGGGAAGATATTAGGCGGGGGAATTTGTGAGTCGGTGACTATTAGTAAGAGCTCCACAACGACCCTGTTTCTTCGGAGAGCAACAACGTTAACTATCACAAAAAATGCTTCTTTTTTTTTGAGAAAGTTAACTATCTCTCAATCTCTCTCCGTTGATTACTTTTGTCATGGAAAAATTTGATTTTAAGTGGACGGTAGAGATGTTGGTTATCCCTTTTTTTTTTTGGAACAGGGTAGCTTTACAGCCGGCGGAGGACCCACATGCATTCGCTTGTAACGTTACTTACAGATGCAGAAACTCGAAACAAAGACAATTTCAAATGGGAAATGATTTGAAATGACAAAACTAAAAAGGCCCTCCTGCTCTCTTTTCTTTTATTCTGCACATTCTGGTGATTTTTTTGACATTTTCAAACTAAGTTTTGGCTGTTCAAATCAAAAATTAAAGAAGAACCAGTTATTTTGGAAATTTCCTTGTGCATGTGCAGCGTCCCGCTCTCTTCTTTTTTATTTTTAAATCTATAACTGTTTATTATTTCTTATCTATCTTTTGCTGTATAAAATTTTGTATACTAAAGATCTACTCCTAGATATCTACTGAAAAAATGTTAATTTAATAATTAACAGTATTAAAATTGTTAATTAACACTATTAATTTAATGATTAACAGTATTTTCACAATTAACAGTGTTAATCAACGGTATTAAAATTATCAATTAATAATCTTATTCATAATTAATAGTATAAATTTACAATTAATATTGGTAAACTAACAATTAGCAATTTATAGAACAGATGCCCCATACACAATTTACACATCATAAAATATCACTACTCAAAGTGTAAATTTTTTTTCCTTTCAAATTGAATAATGAAAAAATAAAAAAATAATAACGTACTCCTCAAAAATTAATTTTTTCTACACAATTTTATCAAGTAGATTTTTAAAAATATAAATTTTATAAAAAAAAAAACATATATACTAAAAGTTACAGCATTTTAAAGTTACAGTGCAAAACTAAAAAATAGGAGGCTACATCAAAAACTAATAATTTTTTCCATAAATAATATCACCTTCAATACTGCAGGGCATTTTACCTCTAGGTTAAAGCTGAACAACGAATACGAAACATGATAACACGACACGAACCGGACACGAAGTTAACATGTTAGAGTTGAACATTTCTGACACGAAACACGAAAATGACACGACTCGAGAACACGAATTCTAAATGGGTCGGGTTCAGGTTGAATACGCAAGACACAAAATTGATACAATCAACACGATTACTAATTCGTGTCACCCATTAACACGAACATGTATATATATATATATATATATATATATATATATATATAAAATATGGTATATCTGTAATTCTATATAGAGTTAGGCAACGGGTACGATAACACGACACGAACCGGATACGAAGTTAACGGGTTAGGGTTGAGAATTTCTTACACGAAACATGAAAATGACACGACTCGAAAAACACAAACTCTAAACGGGTTCGGGTTCGGTGGTTTGTGATATGAACACGACTCAATAAGATCTATTACCCAGGTTTACTCTAGGTCCAGAAAATAGAAAGTAATTCGTACCAAGTCTCCTCTAATTAACGAAATACTAAAACCCTATGAAAGTGTCTAAAACCCTAAACACTGTAAATGCCTAACCCCTAGGGCACTCTTTGAAAGTGCCTAAATACCAAAGTACCCTATAAAAATGGCTAAACCCTTAGAATACTCTATGAAAGTGCCTAAACCACTAAAACCCTATAATAGAAAAGTGCACGCTAAAACTCCTATGAAAGTCCTTAACCTAAACCCTAGAGTTCTATGAAAGCGCCTAAACCTAAACCCCAGGGTACCCTAAATCTTAAAGTATCCTAAAACCTTAAATCTTAAGGTACCATAAAACACTAGGGTACCCTAAAATCATTGGGTACCCTAAGATTTTAAGAAACCTAAGGGTACTAGGGTACCACAAAACCCTAGGGTGACACTTTTATTAATGATAAATGCATTTTTGTAAAAATGGACCTAATAGTAATTAAATATTCTATCTCTCCTTAATGCGAATTAATTGTGACTTTTCTGTGCTTAAAGGTATTTTCTCAATATTGTACTTGTTTGGCAGACCTCCTTTTCGTTAAGTGGATTTCAAAAACCTTTTTTTTTTTTTCAAATTTTGATATATAAAATTAAAATTATTTCAGTTATAAAATTTAAAATAAAAAGTGAAAAGAGAGAGGAGAGAGAGACACAAAACTTATGGCAGATTACTAATCCCATCCCCACCCCCCCATGTTAGACCCCCCGACATGGGTCCACTGCTTCTCCCTTTTACCCCTACCCCACCTCCCCTTAAATAAAAAATACCCCCGCTTGGGCCCAAAAATATCCGAACCCATTTTTTGTTATTTTTTCTTTATTTAATTAATAATGGTTATACTCTGTATCTTTTTTCTTTTTTATTTATTTAAAATTATTTTAGTGTTCCGATTTTCAATCCTGTTGAATCGATGAAAAGATTTTGTTTTTCTTTTTTTTATCATTTTATCTTTAATGGTCATAATGAATTTTTGGCCTCGTAGAATCAAATATTTTTTAGGGCTAATCAACAAGAGCTTTAAAATCAAAATTTAAATTATGACCATTTAAGATAAAATGATCAAGAAACTAAAGTCTCTCCACCGGTTCAAACAGATTAAAATTTAGAACACTTAATTTTTTAACTATATTTTTAATATATAAACTGTTTAAAAATGTTAAAAAAGTTAAGCGTTCCAAATTTCAATCCGTTTGAACCGGTGGAAAGATTTTAGTTCAAACAGATTGAAATTTAGAACGCTTAATTTTTTAACCATATTTTTTAATATATAAACTGTCTAAAAAGGTTAAAAGGTGCAGGTGCAGCAACAGTTGTCCGTTTCAAATTCAATAGAGTATTGATAGCATTGGTCAAAGTTGCAGGTGCAACAGCAACAATCGCTTGTAAAAACAAAGAGATAATATATTGGGCCGAAAAAACATATTTAATTTAAACACATTATTTCATATTCAATACTGGACTTGTTTGATAGGTTTCGCTAACTAGATTTGAAAAATATAAATTTGTTAAAAACAAATACTTAAACAAAAAGTTATTAGCATTTAAAAGTTTAAAAAAAACAAAAAAAAACAAGAGAGAGAGAGAGGGGAAAAAGGGGGAAGGGAGGGGACCTGTGTCGGAGGGGGTCTGACACGGGGGGCGATTAACACATCTCGTGAGGAATTTAAGCACGCGTCATTGGCAGCGAGAGGAAAGAAAACAGGGGATTCGAAGGACACTGTCGGCCACTTAGATTGACAAATCAATATACTAAGGAAATGTAATTGATTTCTCAAAAAACTTCCAAACCCCCAATCCTTAATTCCTAGAATTTTGAGTTTTCTTTACAAATAAAAAACCCCACGTCCACAGACTTTGCTAACAAAATGGTTTTTCTTTTTAAAAAAAAAAAAAACCACCTACTTTTCCCAACTCAACTGCAGAGAAGACGAAGCAAAAAAACTGCCTCATATCCCACGATTTCCTTTCACAGGAAAAAAACTGAAAACAACTAAAAAGAATCATTTCCATAGTATATTTAAAAAAATCAAAAACCCCCCGTTAAGCATTTTACATTTCCTTTAAAAATCAAACACCCCCCAAGTTAAGGAAAAAACCAAAAAACCAAACACCCCCCACGTTAAGGAAACAAAACAATCAAAAAACCCCCACGTTAAGGATTTTAAATTTTCTTTAAAAATCAAACACCCCCAAGGAAAAAAAAAAATCACACACGTTTGAAACACCCCTGCTCCGGCATCCATCTCTCTCTCCCAACTCCTCAACCGCCACCACCCCACCCCTCTCTCCCATAACCCCACCCCCCCTCTCTCTCTCTCATGGGCTATGAATATCCCTCTTCACTCCTCCCTCAAACTTTCACAGATTTACTTGGCCGCCAACCGCCGCCCTACCACCCCCTTCTGTCTGTTCACTCCACCCTCAACCTTTCGCAAAGCTACTTCGCCGCCAACCACCACCCCACCCCCACTCTCTCCCTCAATTTCTAGGCTTGTTTTTGCATTTTTGCTTTTTCGATTTGTTTTTTACTTCTGCTTATATTCTTACTGTTTCGTAGTCATTTGGAATTGATTAGTATACTAACCCATTAAAGATAGATTTCAAAATTGGCATTTGGTAGTATACTGACCCATTAAAGATATACTAGCGTGCAACCCGTTCGATGCATGGGCAAAATCAACTCATTCTAGCGTTGTGCCCGTTCGATGCACGGGAAAATTAAAAAAAATAGGTTCGAACGGGCACAACGCTAGAATGAGTTGGTTTTGCCCGTGCATTGAACGGGTTGCACGCTAGTACTCCGTATAACGTTGTAGAAAGGTTCTTCATCGTTTAAATGATACGTGCCTAACTATGAGTGATCAAGCTAAGGAGCCGGGTGCAATGGGTGGCAAGCTAAGCCAAGCTGAGTTGGGTTACCCGTGGGTTGAACTGAGCCAAGCCAGCTATGAAGGTTTTTAGAAGCCGTTGGGAGCTGTGCTAAGTTGTTAGGAAAGATTCCTGCGTGATTTTTCTTTCTTTTTTCCCCTTCTTTCTGTTGGTATGAAGGTGAGGAAAATGGAGTAGAGGGCAAGTTTTTTGGTAATCAAATCTAAGGGAGAAATCCCAGTGGTTCCCATCTACGGTTTTCCAATACAACAACTCCCTTATTTTCCTTGCTCAATTTCATTTCGTTCCATTAAGACCCAGTAAATTTCTCCACTCCTATCATTAAATGCGGCGCCACCGCACTCCGTGTTGAGCACATTCTGGATCCCACATGGATAATTCGAACCATTTAATAATTTTTTTTTAAAAATCGAGTGGGCTACGCAAAACATCAGCTCGATCCGATATTTGTAGGTGCTCGAATCAACCCTTTCATCATTTTGTACACCAAAAAACCAATCTTTTCATTTTTTCCAATTTTCTAAAGATGAGAATCTTGATCCAAGCAACTATTCCTATCGGATCGAGATGATGTTTCGGAGGTTCCACTCGGGTTTTTTAAAAATTATTAAATGATTCGGATCATCTGTATAATATTCGAAGTGAGCCTCACACAGTGTGCGATGGCTGGCCACCCCATTTTTGATACGGTGGCTGTTAGCACATTGACTTTCAAGGCTTGCTAAGCTTGGCTAGCGGTGGCACCTTGGTGGAAACAAAGGCATGAGGCAGGCATGTCTTTACAAGGTGACCCGATGGTGTCGGTTGGTGTCGGCACTAGTCCCTTAGACAAGTGGCAGTCGTGATGCACGTGAAGGCCCGATGATATCGAGGCATGGATGCTAACGGGAAGCAGGCTTGTGGGACAAGGCAATCGAGGAAAACGGCTAAGTATTGGGAGCTGGGGTTGGATCATGAGATTGGCCAGGCAGCCTTGAGTTGGCTTGGGCAAAACGGAGGCAGCCTTGGGTTGGCTCGGGCAAAACGGTTGTTGACGGTTAACAACGTTCTGCACATGTTGCTGGGAAGTATGGGACAGGTGTCCAAGGCAGAAACGGGCTGCTTATGTTGCTGGCAACATGGGACAGGTGTCAAAGGCAAAAGCGGGCAGTTACCGGCAGTTACAGCCAAGGCAGTTTCAAAATTCAATGTGCTGGCAGATTCTGGCAAGGCCAACACAGCCCTAGGGTAGTTGGGGGTGTCAACTGCAAGATCATGGGCTTGCCCCATGATCTCATGTACTTAGTGGCCACGTTTTCATGATTGTAAGCCTATTTAGGCAAGGCATTTTGTAGCCTAAGGCAGGAGGGATGTTCTGCCTAGGCTCTAGAGTGTATTTTCCTTGTATTGTTGGTGCAATAAAAGGTTGGGATGGTTCCCATAACTCTTGTGTGTGTTTTAGGCGTTCAAACTCGTCGGGTGTGTGAGTAAACACTGGTTGGCTGAGACCAAGTTGTTGGCCAGCTTGGTGCCATCACGGGCAGTTTTCTAGGCGAAAAACAGCCCCGTGACAGTTGGTATCAGAGCAACCCAGGTTGCAAGCAGAAGTTGCAGAGCTCCGGGCTGGAGTCATGGCTGTAAATGCTGCACTCGAGGCGGTACGGGTCAGAGTTACACAGTTGGAAAAGCTTGTTGGCACTGATGAATCTGAAGAGGGCGTTACCTTGGTTGAACGCTTGGATGATGTGTTGGCTTCGGTTGAGTCACAGAGAACGGCTCACGAAACACATGTCGTTCAAACTGAATCCAAGTTTAAAGAGATGTTGGTGGACTTGAACAAACTCTCAGATGTCATGAAGGAGCGGGTTTCTAACTTGGAGTCGGAATTGCTAGTTGTGAAGAGGGCCTTCCTTGGTCGCTCAGACGGATTCGAGACTCGTGTAAAGGTCCCTGAACCGAAGGCTTTCGGCGGTGCCCGAAATGCCAAGGAGTTGGAGAACTTTCTGTGGGATATAGAGCAGTACTTCTCTGCTGCTCGTGTTCCAGAGGGAGACCGGGTAACAATCACCACGATATTTCTCACGGGCGATGCGAAACTATGGTGGCGAACTCGATGTGGGAACAGCGGGCGTCCAAAGATCGAGTAGTGGGAAACACTGAAGAAGGAATTGAAGGATCAATTCCTGCCTTGCAATTCTTCGTGGCTTGCAAGAGAGTCGCTGAAACAATTGAAGCACACGGGTTCAGTGCGAGATTATGTGAAGGAATTCAGTTCTTTGATGCTGGATATCAAGAACATGTCGGAGGAGGACAATGCTTTCAATTTTATGTCGGGTTTGCAGAATTGGGCACAGTTGGAACTACGAAGGCTGGGAATCAAGGACTTGCCATCGGCTGTTGCTGCTGCCGACGGGTTGGCAGATTTCAAATTGACGAGCGAATCCAATTCTTTTGAATCCAGCACGTCAAAATCTAGTTCAAAGAAGTGGGATAAGAGTCAGAAAGACAAGGGTCAGAAATCGGAATCGGTTGCGGAGGACAAACGGCAAGGCCAAGGGAATTTCAGCAAGGGTTGTTTCATTTGCGATGGGCCTCATCGGGCAAAGGATTGCCCAAAGCGCGAAAAGCTGAATGCTATTTGCGTGGATGAAGGGAAAGATGGTGATTCATACTCCGAAGTGCATGTTCGGGTCAACCCTATGCAATTGCTCAACGTGATTCATGTGGACAAGGCAGTGACCTCGCAGAGAACGGGTTTGATGTATGTCAAAGTGTTGCTTTGTGAAACGGAAGTGTTGGCCATGGTGGACACGGAGGCCACGCACAACTTTGTTTCAGAACGGGTGGTGCAGTCGCTTGGATTGAAAGTCGTGGAAAGTTTCAGTCGGATCAAGACAGTGAATTCCAATGCGCAGGTGGGGCATGGAATGACGGGCAGTGTCGCTTTGAGGATCGGGGACTGGAATGGGCAAGTGGATTTGATGGTGTATCCACTTGACGACTTCGAACTTATACTGGGTAATGAGTTTTTTGTGGCTGCAAAAGTGGCTGTGATGCCACATCTCAGTGGGATTTTGATTGCTGATGAGAAACGGCCCTGCTTTGTACCGTGTTGTTCCAAGGCAGAGAAGAGCATGCGGGCAAGGAAAGGAATGGGTGGCTGGCTATCGGCAATTTAAGCTCAGAATTTTCCAAATTTGGTAGTTGCTGGAAGAAAACAAGCTCAACGGGCTTCTCTCGCGGTTCAGATGCAAGGGATTCTGGATGATAAGGCGAAAGGGCAGAGCGAGGCAAATGGGAGAACCTCCTGTTCGGCGAAATGTGAAATTGGGCAAGACTCGGAGGCTACATGGGAAACGGATGGGTTTTTGTGGCAGTCTGAGACGCAAGTGCTGGAGTACTTACGGGCCTTACCGACGAGGACGTCGGCTTCCTCTGGTGGGGGTGGTTTGTTAGCACTTTGACTTTCAAGGCTTGCTAAGCTTGGCTAGCGGTGGCACCTTGCACCCTAGCCAACCGGTGGAAACAAAGGCATGAGGCAAGCATGTCTTTACAAGGTGACCCGATGGTGTCGGTTGGTGTCGGCACTGGTCCCTTAGACAAGTGGCAGTCGTGATACACGTGAAGGCCCGATGATATCGAGGCATGGATGCTAACGGGAAGCAGGCTTGTGGGACAAGGCAATCGAGAAAAACGGCTAAGTATTGGGAGCTGGGGTTGGATCATGAGATTGGCCAGGCAGCCTTGAGTTGGCTCGGGCAAAACGGAGGCAGCCTTGGGTTGGCTCGGGCAAAACGGTTGTTGACGATTAACAACGTTCTGCACATGTTGCTGGGAAGTATGAGACAGGTGTCCATGGCAGAAACGGGCTGCTTATGTTGCTGGCAGCATGGGACATGTGTCAAAGGCAGAAGCGGGCAGTTACCGGCAGTTACAGCCAAGGCAGTTTCAGAATTCAATGTGCTGGCAAATTCTGGCAAGGCCAGCACAGCCCTAGGGCAGTTAGGGGTGTCAACTGCAAGATCATGGGCTTGTCCCATGATCTCATGTACTTAGTGGCCACGTTTTCATGATTGTAAGCCTATTTAGGCAAGACATTTCGTAGCCTAAGGTAGGAGGGATGTTCTGCCTAGGCTCTAGAGTGTATTTTCCTTATATTGTCGGTGCAATAAAAGGTTGGGACGGTTCCCGTAACTCTTGTGCGTGCTAGACTTCACTCAAACTCATGTGTGTGTTTTACTTTATTGGCTGAGACCAAGTCTTGGTGGAAACTTGGTGCCATCACGGGCAGAATTTGTAGGCAAAATACAGCCCCGTGACAGTGGCTATAGTGCTGCTCTTGATTGCCGCACGTGTTTTGTTGATGGAAAAAGTGGAAGGGACAAATATCATCGAAAAACTTCTCTCCATTTTTCAACACGACACTCAGTGTCCTTAACCGACTTTCGAGTCCTTTCCTTGGACGGACATGGACGGTTAATTGTTCAACAATTAATGAACACTTTTAGGCCCTGTTTGGCATCTCCCTCAACAAACAAGGTTTTATTTCAGAAAATTACTACTACTTTGGTCTCTTTTAGTAATTCTTTAACTTCTTTTCAAAAAAGTTAGCAATCCCTCGGTTCCATAATGTTTGTCCGTTCCGCAAAACAAAAACGTAAAATTAATACTCCCTCCGTCCCTAAATAAATGTCCTGCGCGCAAAACTAAGCTTTCAAAAAGATGCATCTATTTTGTTAAAAAAATTAATTTTTTTTCATAAATCAATAGATAGCAATGAGTTCTATTAGATTGTGAAAAAAAATTAAATTTTTTAATAAAAAATATGCATGTTTTGTAAAGCCTAATTTTGCGTGCTGGACACTTATTTAGGGACGGAGGGAGTACAACTTTTGCAAGAAAATTTCAAATTTTTTTCAACAATTCAATAGAGATCAATGACTTTTTGTAATTTATGAAAAGAATTTGAATTTTTTATTGAAAGAAATGTATTATTTTTGAGTCCTCGTTTTGCAGACCGGACAAACATTTTGGAACGGGGGTGTACTATTTTTACTACCCCATTGGTTGAAGCTCTTCTTAAAGAATTCTGACCAACTGAATTACCTCAATGATATTAGTGAACTATTTTTATTTGGTGATACAGGATGTCTTGAGTTACTAAATCCTACAACACCCTCCTTAATGCTTTCATGTGCTTACACATGAGGTAAGAAGACCTCAATAGTTACTAACAAGAGTTGAACATGAGTTCTCCCGAGTCAACAAACTCGTAAGTCTCAACTTTTTAGTACCTGGCCAACCCTTACTAGCTCCACCTGTTGCTTCTTGATTTTTGCTAAGTTGTGCCAACTATATCTAAATGACTAATTACTCAATTGGGAAGCCCAAAACCACAACTACTTGTACAACATGCCAGTGTGATATTTTTCCATCGTTAACTGAGTAGATTAATATTTTTCAGTTTCCAGTAAATGGCATGTTGTGCATAATGTGCTACAAGTTGTTGGACCCTAAACCTCCCCAAAAAAAAAAGAAACTCGCTCGAGCAGAGGACTCTAATCCCACAGATGGAGGAATATAATCGCATTGAAAGGAATGTTGGACTTTTTTGTTTTAAAATTGTTATTTTTCAAAATATTTGGATAAAAATAAAAATAAAAAAACTTAGCTTTTCCGATTCGTCTCGTCGAGATGAATCAACAATCCGTAAACAACTGACACAAAACTAACAAATGCGAAAAAAATTCAAATAAGAACAAAACTGACTTTTTTGCCTAGAAGTTAAGTGAAACTAGGCCTTAGAGAAGTCTTAAGTTCTGACTGGCTTAATTACCCCAATGATATTAGTGAATTAAGGGTATTTTGTTTGATAATATAGGGTGTCATGAATTACTAAACTCTACAATCCCTCATTAATTCTTTCACATGCTTACACGTTAGGTAAGAAGACTTCAATAGTTGCTTGCATGAGTTGAACTTGAGGTCTCCTACCTTAAGTCCCAACTTTTTACTACCTGGCCTAGCTCAATCCATTGCTTCTTGATTTTTGCCATCTAAGTTGTGCCAACTATATCGATTAAACCCTAAATAAAATGACTAATTATGCAATTGGGAATTGGTCTAAAAACGCAACTACTTGTACAATATGCCAGTGCAATATCCTTGAATTCTATCAGAAGTTGACTAGATTGATACTTTCAATTTTTCAATGAAACAATGTCACATTTACATGTTGTGCATAATTTGGTACAAGTTGTTGGACCCTAAATCCAAAAAACTCTCAAGTATAGACTAGAGCAGAGGACCCTAATCCCACATAGAGGAATATAATCGTATCGAAAGGGGTGTTATTTAATTAGCACATGGAAAATTAGTGGGCCAGATAGTCGACTTATAGGAGAAGAAAAGTAGTACTACAAAGCATAATTAACTTTTGATTTTGCTTTTCTCCTAGATGTGGAATCGCTTTTCTCTTGCGTCTGGAACACTCTTTATTAGTAACAACCAAAATCAATGGCAGCGGGGTTTGGTACCCAGTATTTTCACGATGTCAGTCAGTCAGGAAGTAAAATCAAGTAGAAAGTTGGGCCATCAAGTACTCCAATACCAGGAAGGTACCCTTGAAATTAAGTCTACACATCAGCACTTGTCCTGACTTTTCACGGAGGCGGGGGGACTGCTGCCCCCTTGGGGCAGCAGCGTGCTGCTGTCCGGGCCTTTCGGGCCCACTCCGGTCTTGCTCCGATGATCGGAAACGTTCACTTTGTAGAGCTCGTCGAGTAGAATAATTATGCAAAAAATCAGCTTAATTGGATATCATTAAGTACCTGATCGGAACCTTTTTATCTTAAAAAGAATGGATCCGAAACACTGGATCAAATCCACTCTAACCCATGGACCGAGAGTTATATGGGCTCCGATTAGGCACTTAATGATATCCAATTAAGCTGATTTTTTGCATAGTTGTTCTACTCGACGAGCTCTACAAAGTGAACGTTTCCGATCATCGGAGTGAGATCGGAGTGGGCCCGGAAGGCCGGGACAGAAGCCCCCCGCCTCCACTTTTCACTTGTATACTACCTTTAGTTTTTACTGTAGCTTTTTTGCAAGTACTATTATGGGATTAGGCTTTTTTTTTTTTTTTTATAATCGGATATTTGGATCAATTTAAGTGCACCTCGACTAATTTTGGTGACCTGAAATTAACGATCGGGTAAACTTTTATTGGTCTCATGGTTTGAAATGTTTGACTTTCATAGGATTCGAATTTGCGACCTTTCGGAGAACAAGCCATTTAATTGTTTTCTCATACTCGTTTAGCCGAATCCTTTATTTGATTGGGTTGGTTAATAATGCCATTCTTCTTTCCGTTATGGAATTCGTCGATGGGGTACATGGATGGAAGATGCAAGGAAATAGCAAACAATAAATACTTCACTAACTTCCAAAAGACCTACCCACATAATGCAATGAATCTTACAATGAAAGGGATCACGGCTGTCAATCAGCCTAGCTGCACTCCTATTAATTACTTTCCGATCATTCCTTTTTTAACAGATGTGTGAGCCTCATCTTGTAATTAAATGTGTGAAGCCAACATATAGGGCAAATTTCACCGACCTCCCCTGAGATTTCTGACACAAACAGAAATCTCCCCTGAGGCTTCTGAAATGACACTGCCCTCCCTTCCTTTACCTGACAATATCAAGGGACCCCCCTCTCCGTTACCTGCACGTTAGAAACGGATGGAAAAGGTGATTTTGGTCCTTAGTGTAGTTTAGTTTTAGTCTTGTTTTCCAACCATTACCCTACTTCTTTCACAAATCATTACCCTATTTTTCTAATTATTACTTTCTCATTTATCTCTATCTCTCTTCAATCATTACCCATCTCTTTAATTATTACTCTATTTCTCTTTCCACCCAATATCAAAACTAAACTAAACAAAATTCTCAACCAAACAAAACCGATGTCATTGTACTATACTTTTTACAATACTTATACTACTCTCGCCAAACTCTTTACCCCTCTTATTTATAAAATATAAAATACAAATATCGCTATACTTTGTACCCGTTTCAATTTGAGATTTTGTTCTTATTTAAAAGGATTTACATTTATTAATTTTCTATCAAACTTTTTTGAATTATTGGTTCGTCTCGATAAGAGGAGTTGAAAAAGTAAAAAATTAAAGACTTTTACCAAATATTTTGAGAAATTCAATATTTTGGGTAAAAGTAATAATTTTATATTCTTTTGATTCCTCTCGTTGAAACAAACCAATAATCCACAAAAATTTAACACAAAACTAGCAAATACAAAACAAATTCAAATATGAACAAAAATAAAAAAGCCTAAAAATCCCACAAACAAGTCTGCATGAGAAAATTCGAATATGAACAAAAACTAAAAAGCCTAAAAATTCCACAAACAAATCCCGTAAAAACCAAAAAGCCTAAAAATCTCACAAACTATTGGCAACGGAAGGTACGGGCTTATTGGTGGGATTTTTAGGCTTTCTGGTTTTTACAGGGTTTATTTGTGAGATTTTTAGGCTTTTTGATTTTTGTTCATATTGAATTTTTTTTGTATTTGCTAGTTTTGTGTTAAATTTTTGTGGATTATTGGTTTGTCTCAACGAGATGAATCAAAAGAATATAAAATTATTACTTTTACCCAAAATATTGAATTTCTAAAAATATTTGGTAAAAGTCTTTAACTTCGATAAGGGAAAAAGTACACTGCAATAGCAGTGACTCTTTACTGCATTGTTATTGCCCGGCTCGCTAGACCGAAAATCCAAAAGGGCGGTACTAGGCAAAATTTAGAGCACAAAAGGAGAGTGTTAATACCCGAGAGAAACCATAGCCCGAGCTGCGTACATGGTCAATTGGTTGCCAAAACCATCAGAACTAGGGTTCGTCACTCACTAGGGCACAACAGCTCGATGTCATCCACCGAGGCAAGCTTATGCCCAGCCTCAAGACTCAGCCACAAACTTCAGCCCAAAACTCAAACCTTGACCAAAGGCAAGTTCCAGCCCAAAACTCAAGCCTTAACCAAAGGAAAAATTCGGCTCAGAATCCATGCCCCGACCTAAGCAAACTCCAACTCAAATTCAAGCCCTCATCGTAGGCAAATTCCAGTCCAAAATCCAAGATACCAGTCCACTGGTCAAAGATAGTAAAGCAAAAAGGGTCCTTAGATGTGTCCCCTATTTTTCAAAAAAAAAGGAATGTTGTACACATCGTCGTCGAGTGCCAACTCACGAATCTCAAATGTTGACCAAAAGTCATTCAACCAAGCTACAGTCCAAAAGACCTAACGCTTCTTAGTCTCTCGAGCGACGGTCCAGAAGACCTAAGCTACTTAGTCTACCAAGCTACAGTCAAAAGACCTAATGCTTCTTAGTCTCTCGAGCGACGGTCCAAAAGACCTAAGCTTCTCATTCAACCAAGCTACAGTCCAAAAGACCTAACGCTTCTTAGTCTCCCAAGCTACGGTCCAAAAGACCTAACTCTTCTTAGTCTACTAAGCTACGGTCAGAAGACCTAATGCTTTTTAGTCTCTCGAGGGATGGTCCAAAAGACCTAAGCTTCTCATTCAACCAAGCTACGGTTCAAAAGACCAAATGCTTCTTAGTCAACCAAGCTATGGTTTAACTTACCCAATGCTTCTTAGTCTCCCAAGCTACGGTCCAAAAGACCTAACGCTTCTTAGCTTCCCAAGCTACGGTCTAAAAGACCTAACGTTTCTTAGTCTCTCGAGTGACGGTCCAAAAGACCTAAGCTTCTCATTTAATTGAGCTAGCGATGGTTCAAAAGACCTCAGCTTTTCATTCAACCAAGCTACAGTCCAAAAGACCTAACGCTTCGTATTCTCCCAAACAACAGTCTAACCGGCCTAATGCTTCTTAGTCTCTCACGCAAAGGTCCAGAAGACTAAAGCTTCTCATTCAACCAAGCTATGGTCAAAATGACCTAACGCTTCGTAGTTTCCCAAGCAACGGTCTAATTGACCTAATGCTTCTTAGTCTCTCAGGCGACGGTCAAAAGGACCTAAGCTTTTCATTCAATCAGCGACGGTCAGAAGGACCTAAGTTGCTCTATTTATCGGGCAATGGTTCAAAGGACCTAAGCTTCTTCATTTATCAAGCGACAGTTCAAAGGACCTAAACTTCTTCGTTTATCGAGCAACGGTCAAAATGACCTAAGCTTCTTTGTCTACCAAGCAATGGTCAAAAATACCTGAGCTTCTTTGTCTATCAAATGATGCTCAAAATGACCTAAGCTTCTTTGTCCATCGAGCAGCGGTCAAAAGGACCTAAGCTTTTCAGTCAATCGGCGACAGTCAAAATGACCTAAGCTTCTTTGTCTATCGAGCAACAGCCAAAAGGACCTAAGCTTTTCAGTCAATCGGCAATGGTCAAAATGACCTAAGCTTCTTTGTCTATCGAGCAACGATCAAAAGGACCTAAGCTTCTCAGTCAATTGGCGACTGTCAAAATGACCTAAGCTTCTTTGTCTATCGAGCAACGGTCAAAAGGACCTAAGCTTCTCAATCAATAGGCAACGGTCAAAATGACCTAAGTTTCTTTGTTTATCAAGCGACGGTAAAAAGGACCTAAGCTTTTTTGTCTATCGAGCGTAGGTCCAAAAGACCTAAGCTTCTCAATCAACCAAGCTACGGTCTAACTGGCCAAAAGTCTTTTCGTCTATCGGGCTACGGTCTAACTGACCTAAAAGCCTCTTAGTTTCTCAAGCTACAGTCTAACCGATCTAAAGTCTCTTCGTCTCTCAAGCTACGGTCTAACCGACCTAAAAGCCTCTTAGTTCTCGAGCTACGGTCTAACCGACCTAAAGTCTCTTCGTCTCTCGAGCTACGGTCTAACCATCCTAAAGTCTCTTTGCCTCTCAGGCTACGGTCTAACCGTCCTAAAATCTCTTTGCCTCTCAGGCTACAGTCTAACCGACCTAAAAGCCTCTTAGTTTCTCAAGCTACGGTTTAATTGACGTAAAGTCTCTTCGTCTTTCAGTCTCTTCGTCTTTCAGTCTCTTCGTCTCTTGGGCTACGGTCTAACCAACCTAAAAGCCTCTTAATTTCTCGAGCTACGGTCTAACCGACCTAAAATCTTTT
>BPLS01030637.1:2199-14952 GCA_019656275.1 Rhododendron kiyosumense | reverse complement strand
ATTTTCACTATGATGTGTTCTTATGTTGTTTGCAAAGGCCAGTGCAACTCATTGTCCTCATTTCATTGTTTATCCCATTTTATAAAGTCGTACCATTTTTCAGATTGAATAATAAACCACTATTGGTAAATTTCGGATTCTCCACCATATCCAATTACAATAGATTTATAAATTACGTAATTCATAACTACGAAAATTTGCATCACAATATTCATGTATATAGATGTATATACACGTATATGTACATTGTATTGTTATAGTCCTGACGTTTGCTGAATCCTGTGGATAATGTCCACTTGAGGGAATTGAGAAGTTCATGTAAACTTTAGTGGAGTATTAATCAGTGTTCTAAAAGTCCCCGCCTAGGGCCAATTAGTCCCTGCCTAGGCGCTAGGCGGGAGTTCAACACCTAGGCAATTAGTCGATTAAGCGGCCTACTAGTCCCCCACCTAGATGCTAGGCAGTTGATTAATACCCGCCTAGGTGCTAGGCGGTACCCGGCCGACTTGGGAGCGCCTAGCATTTTTTAGAACCTTGGTATTAATGGATCTTAGGGACAAATAGCTTCGTAGAGTTCCTTCGTTTGGAGAAAACTGATTTTTTCCGTTACATGCTGAACGTTGATACTAACATGTTCTTCAAAGGGTCAGCTGGCAATAAGTTTGGCACGAGTTATTTATGTCAGGCTTAGTAAAGACATGGGATTTGCTTTGGCATTGGGACAAGATTGCTGGGAACAACACATGGAAACCAAAGGCTGCTTACAAGATTTCCTTGACAGAGGTCTTCAAGGTTTTTGAACTTTAGGCTTGACCCATTATTGTGGTCAGGTTTGTATCTAGATTTGGTAACCATTTTCTCTGTTAATGTAAGTTGGGTGGTGTGGAATTGGTCAAGCCAAAAGCATAGTGCATGAGATCATCAATGATTCCAAACACAAGCAATACTGTAGAATAATTCAACTGTGATTTTCCTAAACAATCTCACCCGACGTACCAAACCATTTCTTATAGCCATAAAACTCATTGAGGTTTGACAAATTTTCATGTTTTACTAACAGAGAACCACTGAAATACATATGATTTTCCTTGCTTGTGATGAAGCTCCAAGAGAACGTGTAAGCAAACTTTTATTTTTTTTCACAACGGTTATGCATTACAAACTTTCACATCATCACATAAATGATTCAACTGCTTGAAATTTGCACACTTCAATAAGAAAAATTCATGCACAGTCATTTGGGATAGTAGAATAGAAAATAAAAATAGAAAAATAATCTTCTTCCTTCTTTGTCTTCATGGTCCATAAAGTTGCATAGATCGAAGAAGTTCAGATAGGACTTGGAACTTCAACATATCCTTCCAGCATTCGCAAGACCGTACTCATTGCAGGCCTTTGCAATGGATCCTCCTGTATACTCCAGATTGCTGTCATGACCCACCTTCGCAATGTTTCAATGTCATTTATAGCAGCGTCATCGTTTTCCACTAAAGCATCGAGAGTCCCTTCTCTAAAGCAATCATAGGCCCAGTCTGTTAATATTGCTCTCTCTTCATCTTCAAACTCCTGTGCGACACTCTTTCTGCAACAAATAATCTCGAGCAACATGACACCAAAGCTATATACGTCAACTTTAACTGTCACAGGTACATTTCTGAACCACTCTGGAGCGATGTATCCTCGAGTCCCCCTTATCCCTGTATGCGTTCGAGTTTGATTGAGCTGCAAGGATTTTGCCAGTCCGAAGTCAGAAATTCGTGGTATGAACAATTCGTCCATGAGTATGTTTTGGGGCTTTATGTCACAATGGATTATTGGGGTGGTGCATTCTTCATGTAAGTACACCAGTCCTCTTGCGATCCCTAGAGCTACCTGAACTCGTTGATACCAATCAGGTCTTGGGATCCGAAAGAGGAAATTCGCTAAACTGCCATTACTCATGAACTCGTACACTAGAATCCTGTGTGGCCCCTCATAACAATAGCCGAGCAATTGGACAAGATTCTTGTGATGGGTTCTCTTAATTGCAGTCACTTCGGCTTTGAATTCCTTCTCTCCTCCTTGTGATAACTTGTCCAACTTCTTGACTGCAACTTGAGTCTTAGAACCATGTTTCACTACGCCTTTGTAAACAATGCCAAATGAACCCCTTCCCAGTTCTTCCTTGAACTTTTCTGTCGCTTTTTTTAGCTCTTCAAAAGTGAAAACATGCAAGTTTGTTTCAAAGACACTTGAGTCATTTATGTCCTTTCTTGATTTTTTCTGACGCCTTGAGAAAACCATTAGAGAAATCACACCTAGCAGTAGAATGATAAAGAGCCCTGAGCTGCCAAAAAGAACTGACAACCATATAACTTTCTTGTCATGCTTGGAGTTGGAAATTGGATCAGAAGAAACATTACCTTTCATCACTTTGACAAATCCTAGTGCAGAATTTGCACTCTGTTTTCTCCCATTAGACATAGGCAGTCTCTTCTTCCAACAATATTCGCCATTGGTTATGGAAACAGCGCAATTACAATCCTGCAAACAAGCTTGTCCACACTGTACTGTCGAATTGTAAGGACCCAACATATCATAATCTCCGAACGGGAAATTAATGTTTTGGACCTCTTTCAATTCATACACGTCTTCCGGGTTGCTCGTTCCGTTGTCTACTTCACAATTTGGAGGGAAATCAGGTGCGCATCCGCCATTTTCGTTATTCGGATCGATGTATGAAAACCCAGGTGGGCAACGGCAACTAATACTGGCACCATTTGCCACGCAGTAGCTATTGTACCCACATGCACCACTACCATAGTTGGCATTTTTCAGATCCGCACAAATATTTCCAGGAATGTATCCAACAACTGACCAGCTCTGGTCGCCGTCTGAACTCTTCGCACAAGCGTATTCCCTGAAAACACCGTCAAAATCTAGGGTCGCACGATAATAGTTGTTTGAGTTTGGAATGATATTTTGCCAGAGTCGAAAATTCGACCCATTCCCTAGCAGAATGTAGACATCTCCGGATTGATTGAAAACCAGCTGAAACCCAGATAGGGAAGAATTACGGTTCGCTGTTCCACTATTGTAGTAATAGGGATATCGGTTTTCAGTTGGCCAGGCGACGGGATTGAGCTGGAGACTTCCGTTCATGAAATGGAGCTCGAACCTTCCTTTTGTGTAGTTAGTTGCAGACAATTTAGAATACAACATGCCACCCAATGGCAGTATTTGGGTTGGTAAAATCGTGTCTGTGGGATAGTCAAAACTTTGCCATACATAAACATCTGTATTAGTACCTGAAAGTATGAAATTTCCAGTGTCGAGCATCGTGCCGGAGGAGATGGTGGAATTCGGTTGCACACTCCAGATTGTCAGGCCGTTGGGATCAGTTAGATTGAACCCACTCGCAGTGAGTTCGATGTTTGATCCTGCTTGCACTGGACTAGTTGTGCTTGCTTGCCAAACGATGGTTCGATCGGGTAATTGGGCGTACCATATCGCAAGCAAGAAGATGTCGGTATTGTTAAGCTGTCGGAATCCAAAAGCGAAATCCCCAGAAGGTGAAACCCATGAAGGGTTATTATCGCTTTTGGCGGAAAGTGATGAGCCCAAGGTTACATTAGAAGCAGCGTTCAAGGGCAGAAAGGGCAAAAGGGAGAGTAAGAGGAGAGGAGGGATTGCAGAAGAAGCCATTGAAGATGGATGTTATCGCACAACAATTTCAAAGAAAGTTTATTAAAAGATGAATTCATGAATACTACTTAAGGTTCGACTTTTATTTACGGAGTATTTGTTTTCTGTTGTCAGCAACTACGTAATCAACGTGCCAAATACGCAAAAAAGAATTGAGTTGAACTAGCTAGGAAAGTTACGTATGCGGGGTAGTATTGTTTGAAGATATGTCACGGTGATTGGATTGTGAAATTTTTGGAGAGATTAGTCAAAAATCATTTGCTTGCTCTGTACAGTAACTATTGGATTGATTAGTAATTTGAGGTTTTATAATTGTATTCTTCTATATATAATATTAGGGTTTGTTTGTGCCTGAAAGCATGGCGCAATGTGAGATCTAATTAATGACAACTGTGTAATTAATATTGTTTGAGAAAGAAAAAGTCAGGCACGGTGCAACGTGAGATCTAATTAGTGGCAATTGTGCAATTAATATTGGTTAAGAGAGAGGGAGAACCGTAGGATTTATAGAGCAAATCAATAGTTAGGATTTATTGAGAGATAAGATTTAAAAACCGTTTTCCTTATATATAACATAACATAACAGAATATAATATAATATGAGGAAGCGAGAAATTCTTTATGCCAGTCAATACGGATGTAACCAGAGTAATTTTGGCAAGTGTAAAAATAGAGCATCTCCAATACATGCTCCATTTCTCCAAGATTTGGAGGAAAAAACAAGTCCAATCATCCTCCATTTGAGAGGATGAGATTTGCTACTCCAAATTTGGAGCATCAAATAAACATGGAGGATCTCCTCCATTTCACGATTCACATTTTCATGTATCACTTTTGTTTCCTTGAGCATTTGACTCCAAATTTAAATACCAAGCATGTCCTTCATACATTTTGTTGTATTTTGATGAAATGTCTTTTAACTTTTATAATATATATATATATTTGATTAGTCAAGAAACTTTTAATATATAGTACCTTCACTATTTATAAAGTTGCATGGCGGGGTTGGAAGGATAATGGCGGTGTCATTAAAATGAGACTAAGGTAGTGTTCCACTAACACAATTTTTTTTTTTTTTACTTATAGAAAAAGTGTACGTTTTGTTCTTATCCAGTTTTTTTTTTCGCGTTTGTTAGTTTTGAATTAAATTTTTGTGAATTATTGATTCGTTTCAAAAAAGTCAAAATTTAGCACAAAGGAGTATCAAAACACAAGTAACTCCGTTTTTTTTTTTTTTTTCTTTCTCTTATTTGATTGAAATTTCTGACCAATGGCAAGGAAATTTCCAAACCAAACAAGACACCAACAACGTGCGGAACGGGCACACTTCCGGACAATGACCCGCACAATCGCATTATTCCTTTAGGATAAAATTACAGGCGTGTATCGGTAGGGTGTCTGATTTTTATCTCATGATTTATACGAGAACTGGGTTGGTGATTTACTGATTTTTTTTTGGGTGGCCCTATCATGAAGAAAGACTTTAGTTATGTGGATTGTGGTGTGGGGTCCCAAAATAAAGTCTTTGAGTGGTGGGTCCACACGGTTAACAGTGACCCATATTAATCACGGAAAAATACATAGCGGAGTATTTGTTATCAAGATTTAAAGTCTTTGAGTGGTTGGTCCACACGGTTAACAGTAACCCATATTAATCACGACGGAAGACAAGGAAAAATACATAGCGGAGTATTTGTTATCAAGATTTAAGTTAGGCCGTTCCGTTAAATAAGTTAAGTGGCTTATTTTTTTGTCTTTATTTAAATTTTTTCAAATTTGTTAATTTTTCGTCAATTTTTTGGGAATTATTACTTCATCATGACGATAGGAATCTAAAAAGTAAAAATTACGATCGAAACCTAATTTTTTTGATAAGACAAAAAAAAGCCAGTAAGCTAATTTTTTCGTATTTATTAAAAAAAAATGGATTTCGATCGTAATTTTTTATTTTTAGATTCCTTTTGTCATGACGAAGTAATAATCTCTAAAAAAATAGATAAAAAACTAACAAATGCGAAAAAAATTGAATAAGGACAAAAAAATAAGTCAAGTGACTTATTTGGCCGAGCGGTTAGTGTAGTACAGCCCATTTTCAGAATGATTCAAGCCACTTCTCTATTTGTTTGTGCCAGTTTCTCTGTAAAAATTAAGAATTGTGTTCACGTGCACACACAGAGGATTGCTCATGAAAAATACTCCATCATAGTACAAATAATTGAAAGGTCGATCGAGCATCAATAACTTGATCATATTGGCAAGGGATCCACATAATTGATTGTTTGCCTCTCTAATTTTGATTCCATTTCTTGTCTTCTTGACTTTTAGTTGGAAAATGCTTTTGAAAATGGATTTTACGCTCCGTTTGTTTGGGCGTAAAATGTTTTTCGGTAAAATATTTTACCTAATTTCCGGTATTTGGTTGTATACAAAATGAGAAAAATATTTTATATGTAAAACATTTTCTATTAATTGAATGAAAATGACTTATTCTTAAATCTTCCTTAAATTATTTTTCGAAATAAACCTGCTGTTTTCTAATGCAATCCTCATTACTCAGTTTTCTCGATAGTTAGTCCTAACTCACGTTCAATTTCAATATTCTCAGATTTGTCTACCGTTTAAGCCCATTCCCTCTCTCTTTACACTATTTATTTTCTGAAAAAATATTTTAAATGGTGTAAAATATTTTCCATCTAAACAAATAGAGCCTATAAGTAATTTTCTATCGAAATACTTTGAATGAGAGAAATTCAGGAAACAGTTTCAACTTTCTTTGAACAGTCAGTGGTCAAGACTCAAGAGGGGTTGATCAACACTCAACAGAGTAAAATTGAATTGGTCAGGATGACTACGTGTCATGAATTCAGTGGGGCTGTGGATCATCAAAGGCAAACACCCCTTATTCGCCGTCTTCACTATGAACTTCCCTTTGAACCGAAGTCAAGTAGCTTAGGAGTTAGGGCAGTTCTATTAGTCCTCAATGCTAGAGACCGTCGTATTTACGAAGGTGCTGTACAGTATCAATCAATTTCAGCCATCTATTCGTGTAATTAATGATTGAGATTTGTTTTCAATTATGACCGGTCACAATTAACTATTCTCCAGAAAAGTTTTATTAATTTCTTGACCATCTAAAATACTTTTGGACAGTCACGATTGAGTCCTGTAAACAAGTATTTATAACTAACACCTCCGTAAATAATATTTTCCCTTAATGCTATAGTTGTGTTTTCTAAGTGAATTAATCAGGACAAACTCAACCTCAAGGGATTTGGCCAATTGAATATGGGAAAGCAACCAAAGGGCTTGCTCCTTAAGAAGTTATAAGCTCGCATCCTATAATGGCCAAATATTCCGAACCTTGGAGTCATTAGAAGTTTGTCCGGTTGCTGACTTCAAATAGAATAATACATAATGGAATGGAGTAAAATCCAAATCCACGGTCGGCTCTTTTTCGCTAGTTTATCATTGTGGCCAGGCATTAGAGTGACGCGAAAATTAGAAAGAGTTTCTTTTTAGTTTGAGATAAAAAATGAATGAATTCAAAAAGCATATACGCGTTGTTGCCATCCTTTTCTCAACATAATAATTAAGAAGAAGATTCAAACAGAGAGAGGTTTTATTCGTGGCTGTGTATAAACTTGACTCCTAAGTCTTCCCCAAAGACCTCAACAAAACGGTAAAGTTGATGATATGCCATGTATATGGTCCATTTCCATCCTGTTTGTACGATCACATCAGAATTAATTAGTACTATACTGTCCATTTCCATCCTGTTTGTACGTACGGGAACTGTAGCACCTCTCTAATTACTACTATACTGAAAAACAAAAAAGCTACGTGCACTGTGGCTGTGCACGTAGCACAGCTCACTGAAAAAACAGAGAGAGTTGCTAGTCACCTGTAGCATGTTTTGTGGAGATTTCCTTCTGAATGTTGGGAGGAACTACCATAACGCTTTCCTTTCGATGCTTCCTTTTTTTTTTTTTTCAAAAAACCCAATTTATTAACAGCTAAAATAGGTTAAATACAGCGAATCCATTCTAATATAGACAAAGGAAATCTCCAGCAAACTATCACTGAAAGAAAACAATAAGAACATTTGATCCAAGAGCAGTGATAACAAACAACAAAGCTAGTAACCACAAACCACAAAGGGAATCTCCTTTCGATGCTTGTCTAAAAAAAATTTGTGTACTTCGGAGCATAAACGTGTAGGGGAAGGGGGAAAAACCCCGGGAACATATTCCAAAACATAAAAATGATAGGAGTAGATTTGTTAAATTTGCATTTAAGGTAATTTTAGAGAAACTCTTTTACCACTAATTTTTTTTTTTTGCGGAAAAATAGATGGAATATTATTAATAGATGGAATATTTTTTACCACTATTTAAGGTACACAATTTACGTAATGCACTTTTTAACTGATTTTCGCGCTCCAAGATTTACTGCAGGCGTTCCACTTTTTGTTTTTATACTGTGATGTTGTTGGCAACATCAGTGTATATTTTGTTTTTACACTGTGATGTTGCCAGCAACATCACAGTGTAAAAACAAAAAGGTGGAGCGCCTGCAGTAAATCTTGGAGCGCGAATATCAATTCCCTTTCCAATAAGAGATTATTCTTCAGTCGTCAGTGTATATTTTATTTTTGTGTAAGGCCCACAGAGCAGTGTTCTCATTCAAAAATTTAGCCTCACCAGATATCGATAGGTGTATCAAAATTTAAATTTTGATTTATAAAACAGATGGTCATGGATAATTTAACTTAATAGGATCAGGCCGTCCATTTTTATAGACTAAAATTCAACTATTGTATGATCTATCTATATCCAATCCAACTGATTTTTTACGTGAATATACTATACTATAGACTCTACAAAGATGAACGGTTTAGATTATAACAGTAAACGTATGATTGTGTTTACAATGGACGGCAATGAAAATTCCACCGTTTTCACTACCAGTAGAAAGAATTTAATCTCTTCCAATAAATTTTTGTGCAAAATGAAATCAATTGTTGATCGTACTATCTCGGAACTACATTTTATCCAACAAAAACTCCACTTTAAAGTTGTTTAGATCAAATACCTTTCACACATCGGATGCCATTGATTCTTCCGCAATAAACTCTTTCTTTGGTGTTTGAATTGATGTGCTTGAATTCGCGGTCCGTGATTGACGGCAACGGACGATTCATGAAATGTGGCAGCTATGGATTCATTTCGGTGGTGGGGGAAAGAAAGAGTACTGGACCCAACTACATAGATTAATGCTTTGTTCTTTTTGCAATTAAAAAGAATTTTTTAAAAATTCCTTTTAGATTTTTCTTATTTTTAATATTTTTTTCTTTATATCTCTCTACTTATTTTCCTACTATTTTTTTAATTTTTTTAAAAATTCTAATCGAAACAAGGCATAAAAGCAGTTGCATAATGGGACCAGCTAGGGTGGTCATTTAATTAGTGTGATTTCTCAAATCAGACATGTTTTAGGCACTACTTAGCTATATATACATAGTACAAGTCAAATTTCACAGGAACGGCCTAACTTTTCGAGAGTTTTTAAAACAAAAATTAAAGATGGAGCCTTACATGAAATTATACTACTATGTTAAATTTAAAGTTTCAGAATTTCAAGTGACAGTAATTATTGCGTATTAAGTGCTTCATCTTTTCAGAATTACATTTTCCAATTTGTTTTGAATTGTTACTGCAATTTACTACCCCCGTTCCAATTTATTTGTCCCATTCTATTCTAACCGGATAAAAAAACTAGTGATATCTTTAAATTATTAATGAATTTTATATCCAATATGGATCTTGTTTGATAGATCTCTATTTTGTTCTATAATACAATATTTTCAAAATCACCTAAAACATTATAAATTACAAGATATAATCAATTAAAAAGTGGCACGAATTCTCAAAAGTGACAATTAAATTGGGACGGAGGGAGTAGAAGAGAGAGAGGGGGGGAGGGTACAAATGAATTTTATATGAGCCTAGGGGGCCTTTCCACTATTTGCCAATTAATTTGAAGTTGGATACTTTAACAAGTAGTTATTCATATTTGACATTTTACCGAGGTTTTTCTTCTTCTTCTTTTTTTAATAACAGACAAATCCAAGTCAAATCTCGACCTAATTGCATATTGACGTACTTTGTCTTTAGTCTTCATGATGAAATCGGTAGTGTTCGGTTACCATTTTATTTTAGTTTTAGTTTTATTTTTCAATTATTACTCTACTTTTTCTCTAATTATTATTCTATTTTTTCAATTATTACTATCTCATTTCTCTCTATCTCTCTCCAATCATTACCTCTCTTTTCAATTATTATCTTATTTCTCTTTCCACCCATTACCAAAACTAAACTAAACCAAACACATAACCAAACAAAGCCACTAGTATTTCTTCTCCTCTTGTTGACATTTTCTCATAAAATAAGTCTACTTGAGGTCTTGTTTCTCTCATAAGTAATGTCTCTTTTTTTACTTGACGGTACAGGATCGGAATGTCTGAGCCAACTTACGCGTATCAGAATTAGCCACTAGAGTATATCCGATCGTGACCTTCAGAGCCACAGAATTAGTCAAGGTTCGTGCAAATTAGCTCGAACATCTTCCAGTTGTTGCTAAGTTTCAAATTCATGATGTTGAGTTTAGAGCTCCTCAACATTGTTAACACTTGAGCTACCCCAGAGATTTATTTACTGAAACTATACAATCAAACCGCCACTACCTAAACAGTATCTCTCGAATCGTAAACCTTTGATGCTTGTCATCTACTTTTTTTTTTTTTTTTAAAAGGATCATAAAATAAAATCGATGAATTCAATATTGGTGCCTTAGCTGCTGCTCAATATTGAATGATAGTTTCCATACCTCCATATATTAATGCTAGATCGATGTTTTGAAGCAATTTTGGTAGTGATTGTTCAGCTAGTTTCCGTTGTCATTCGTTGATTTTCTTGTCTAAGTTTTCATTAGTATTTTCACGGAAACTTCATAGTTCACATGAAAGAAAACCTAAATTGGTACTTTAAAATCGACTGGACCCTTGAATCATGAAATCCAAATTGTGAAGGAAACAATTAGTCACGACGTCTTTTGAATGATTTTTTTTTCCCAATAATTACTTTTGGTTTTTTCTTTTTTCTACAAAAATGAGTAAGATTATATTAATAACAGCCCAATGACACTTACATAACAAAAGTTCATTACAAATATTGCGAACACAACCAAACTAATAATCTAAATATAAAACGAAAACACACAAGGCAATCGATATCTTTTACTTTAGCCCAAAAATTGAGTTTGACGCAAAAAGCAGAACTGATTACAATCTGCCGTAGGTTCATACATATATAGAATCAATAGTCTCAAAAAGAAACTAACCATCTAAAGACTTTAGCTACGCCTTGCTTTTATGTTGTCTAAGTGCAATTCTTTTTTTATTTTTTTGTCAGGCGATATGAGAGATCATTTACATCATCTGTGAATTACAAAGTACAAATCCGAGACACTATATCAATTGTGAGAGTCCACGAGATAACCGAACCCAACAACTCAAATAATACAAGAAATAAGCCCATCATAAAACAAAAAATCAAAGGAAGAGTTCTGCCTAATTGAGTTAGCCATAATTAGTTGTAAAAGAGTATTTCGTGAGACAGAGACTTTTGGAGCCAAATCTGATTACAAGAATCTCTATTTATCCCTTACGTGGCATAGATGATCCAAGTTTCTCATGATGTAAATGATCCAATCTCATAAAGTCTCATATTCCAAACTCGTGCTATGATCAACTCTTGTGAGATCAGTTTATATGGGGTGAACCCGACTTTACTCATGCCCTACCAATAGACGGTGAAATTAGTCTAGCATGGATTAATTGAGGCAGTGGCGGACCCAGAAATTCATGACACTGGGGTCAAATTTTACACTCCCTCCGTCCCACTTTGTTGTGCTCGACCCCTGTTGTTACCGCTAAAAACTAACTCATTAGAATTTCAATTCGTTTTAATGGGTGGGAAGATTTTATTTTTCTGATCATTTAATTTTAAAGGGTCATAATTAAATTTTGACTGTAGGATTCTCGTTAGTTAGTTCTAAGAGATATTTGATTATATGATTTTCTTAGGATTAATCAACGAGAGCCCTATAATCAAAATTTAATTATGACCATTTAGGATAAAATGATCAGAAAACTAAAATCTTTCTATCAGTTCAAACGAATTGAAATTTGGAACACCTAATTTTTTAACCATATTTTTTAATATATAAACTACAGGTTGAAAAATTAAGTATTCCAAATTTCAATCCGTTTATATGGGTGAGAAGATTTTATTTTTCTGATCATTTAATTCTAAAGGGTCATAATTAAATTTTGACTTTAAGACTCTCGTTGGTTAGTTCTAAAAGATATTTGATTCTATGATTTTCTTAGGGCTAATCAATGAGAGCCCTATAGTCAAAATTTAATTATGACCCTTTAGAATTAAATGATAAATAAAATAAAATCTTTTCATCCATCCAAACGGATTGTAATTTGGAACAATTGATTTTTGAGAGAAAGCTGTGTCCGGAGAGAGAAGAATCGTGTATCAATGAGACGAATTTTTATTGGTGGGAGGCACCACCTGACTAAGTCCACGTGTTGCCCTTGGGGCAACGAATATGGTGAGGGCAAGAATTGAATTATTGTTATAGTACTTGGGGGCAAATTTACTAAAATATCCCAAATATGTATAGCTGTCGTGAGGTAATTTGGAGTTGGAGGGCAGCGGGGTCACGTGACCACCCTTGCCCACACATGCTTCCGCCCCTGAATTGAGGTGTATGTAAGCTATTCCGGACACCTTGAATTATAAATTTGAAAAAAAAAAAATTTTACTTTGTGCATGGTTCACACCAAGTTTCTCTATTTCTTGATCATTTTCTACTCATTACATCAAATTTTTTTCTCAAAACCAAACAAAGTGATTTGGCACAATCTAATAATGCTCCAATATCCTCAAACTTGGCATCCATGATACAACTGCCAATCCCAGCTTTTAATCATAGCTA
>BPLS01030630.1:0-13920 GCA_019656275.1 Rhododendron kiyosumense | reverse complement strand
TGGAGTTAGTGGAAGTGAAAGTGAAACTCAATCTGTTTACTTGGACCCGGAAGGAGGGCAGAGGCTGCAATATCAGATTGTACCCAGGAACCGTGTCTTTCGTCGTGGCTTCAGCATTGGTAACAGGTGGAGGCAGCGTTCAACCTCAGTATGCGATAGGAAATACCCAAAGGTGAGAGCAGACGGGTGGATGGAGATCGAGATGGGTGAATACTTCAACAATGGTGGTGGTGGGGAAGATAAGGAACTGGAGATGAGTGTGATGGAGGTAGAGCGCGGTGATTGGAAGAGTGGCCTCATTGTTCAAGGGATTGAGATCAGGCCAAAGGTTGTGGACAAATAAAAAATACCGACAGAGAAGATTTGCTTTTGTAGTAGAGTGAAGATACATATCTTCTTATAATTCTTATTTCCATTCCTCCAAGCTCTCTCTCTCTCTCTTGGGTATTTGAATGCTTTCACCTGTTACTTGAGAGAGAGAAGAATCGAAAACTAGCATAATCGAAAAATGGACGACTATGATCTGTCAATTGTTTTTAAAATTAAAACTATTCACGGTCGTCCATTTTACCGTGTATAAACTCAACTTTTGACATACCTCTAGATAAGCTGATTTTTTGTGTAGATACATTATTTTGCGGGTCCTACAAAATGCACGGTTCGAAGAGGGCCCACACGGGGCTGTTTGCACAGCCCCTTGTACGTTGAACCTGTATTGCTTTTATCATGGAATTACCACTACTGAAAATACTCGTATGCTAAGGCAATACGTCTTTTATGAAAGGAGTAATCTATGTAAATCGTCTATGCCCGGCTACTAAAGAAGGTTCATTAAGTTATTTTAAGCTTTATCTATCTTGATAGTTGATACATACAACAATGTAGTAGAGACGAGCAATTTGTTGCAGTGACCCAATGGCCTTTTCCTTTTCTTGGTCTTTTACCATCAATTGGGAAGAAGATGGTTAACCGAGAAGTACTTTTCCCATTTACTTTCAACACTAGCTCAACCAAGAGTTTTTTTAAAAATAAAGTTAAGTTTAGCAATACTTTTTTTTTTTCCGAACTGTTACTGTCACAATTCAACCTAGAGGGTACATGACCGGCCAGTGAAACAAAATCACCCAAGGCCTTTAAAACTCACTATTGCAAAAATCTTTCTAATATATTTAAAATATAGAAGTGGAAGTGTGAATATTATAAAAATACATTTAGAGCTGACTATCGTGCAGACTGAATACAAACTTCGCCAATGGTGGTAAAGTTACTACAATTATGGATTCAAATCTTGGCACTATTAAATCTCTTATAGCATGAGTTCCAAATTCTAAAAACCATTACTATAGGACAATTTGAATCCCATTGTCTAATGTCTGACAGCCACGTTAATTAAAATCACCATCATTGAAAGAGCCACCTTAACTTACTGTGTTCTGAAATTGGTGGCTACAAAACCATTTCAGTGACAAATACAATATACAGAGGTTACATAATCACATGGAAATAATCAAATAAAATATGGCATAATTATGAACTTTTCAACGATCAATATGAGTTTCCAAACTCAATAATTATATACTTTTCAACAACGCAAGTTTCAAATCTGCAAATCATAAAATCCATAATCCAACATTATTGTGGCTGGGGATTATAAGGCATACTCTAGATAACTTACTCTCTCATCCTGATCGAGAGGATAAGGTGGTGTGGAACCTTACTGTTACTGGGGAGTATACATCGAAATCTGCTTGGGAGGCGTTGGAATAGAGCTCCTGGTGTGGTTCAAGCATTTACATCCCTCGTTGGGCTATGATTCAGTGGATTGCTTTTCATTGGAAATTATTGACTCGGGATAGATTATTTTCTTGGGGGATTATTGCTGATAAAAGCTGTGTCCTTTGCGGTGGGTTGGAGGAGTTCCATGACCATATCTTTTTTGTCTGCCCTTTCTCAGCTACTGTGTGGAATCTTTATCTGCTAAAGTGCAACATTTCTAGATCTCCTTTACCTTTTAGGGATGAAATCTCTTGGGGCCTTGCTAATGGTGGAAGTAAGTCTGTGCATGGCTTGATTTTCAAGTTGATCTTTGCAACTTCCATCTATTTTCTTTGGGGTGAGAGGAATAATAGAATTTTTAAAGGTAAAGGGATGCCCTGGCAAGGTGTCTTCGACCTGATTGTAGAGAATGTGCGTGCTTGCCTTTGTGGTTGGCGGAACGTTGAGCGGACTAGGGAGAATGTCAAGATTTTGGAAGGTTGGTGTGTCCCCTCTGTTGTTTTCATGTAAACGAGTAGATATGTTTGTCATTTATGTTATTCTTTGATTGTTTTGAGTTCAAAGGTATGCCCTTGCTCTGTTTTCTTCTTTTTTGGTGGTTATAATAGCTTAACTTTCCATATATATATATTCACAAAACAATTTTGAAAGAATATTATGTAACCAAGGGATATCGTACTCAACTCGATAATGTGAATCATAAATTACCGTGATTATGATTACCTGTTGTAGATACCCCAATTTGGACCCCAGAGGTTCTTTGAATGTCCCGATGATGAAATAAAAAAAAACAATACCTTCGAGAGCTTTGATGAAGGACTCCCTCAACCCAAAAGCCCAAGAGCCTAGAATAAGCCCAAAGGCTCGGAACTGGATTCTTAGTACTGCACGGTACATCTCTACACCGCACGGTGTAATAAATTTTGTTACACCGTACGAGGTCATGAGATCAACCGCATGACATTTTGAATAAACTTCTGACTGGCTCAGAAAGTTGTCGACCACGCCCATTTGATCCACAGTTACAAAATGGCTTAGCTGAAAAAACACTTTTAGTCCGCCCAAAAAATCACTATCAGGTTTTTAATCCAAACCCACCCTAAGTTATTTTAAGTTTTATCTATCTTGATAGCTTTTTTGTTTTTTTTTTTAATCCGATCTATCTCGATAGTTGATACAACTATACAGGAATAGATGAGCGATTGTTGTAGTGATCCGATGACCTTTTCTTTTTCCAAGTCTTTTACCATTAACTTGGAAGAATATGGTTTACCGATCGAGAAGTTTTTCCCATTGACTAACAAAGACTTTTATTTTTTGAATTATTAGCTTGTTTTTCAAATGGATAGGAATGCACAATATTGGGTGAAGTCATAATTAAACATTATCATATCTTAGTAGTAATTGAATAGGTTGATCCAGTGTATATTTAACATTTTTTTTAAACTAGCTATTTAGTATTTTCAGTTAGAATTGACAAAATTATTTATCGCCTTTCATTTGTAACAATTTTTAAACAATCGCTTACCTAATCTTCAAATTATGCATCCATCCCCGAAGTCACCAGCACAACACAACATATTATAGCATACTTACTCCACTAGCTTGAGTAATTATTCAGTATTGCTGGAGCACCTCGTAGTGGTATCTCAAACTCTTATCTATCATACGTTTGCGTGGGTTCCAAATATAGAAAATTAGAGGCCAACCCTAGTATTTAGGTTTGGTTTTATCCCAGCCCTGAATATTATTACCGAACCAATCTAGGTTCGGTCCTAAATATTATTACCGAACCAATCTAGGTTCGGTTATGTTGTTTAATGTCTTTTATGCCCCCGACCCCAATCTGAAAACCTCCCAAACTCGCATATTTCTACCAGTTACTGAACCAAAGCGCTCTCACTCTCTCCTCCACCATTCGCCTCAGCGAAATCCCCTGCAACAGCTCCGACCACCACGGATTCCTTCCTGTCGTCGAGAACGCCGCACCTCATCTTCACCTTCTTCGATCCTCCATCTTCTATCGTCATTCAGAAGCAGCTCAAGTAGATCAAATTACAGCCGTAAATTAAAATCCTATTACTCCACCCGCCTGAGAAGAAATGGCCGCCGGCGGTGGCGGCTTGGTGGCGAGGAGTTTCTTGGCCTCGTGCAGAATTCAGAGGAAATTATCGTGGCGTGAATATGCGTCCGCCACCCCGCCGGTGTTCGCCCATGACGCTCGAGCCTCGAAGAATAAAAGCGAAACTCAGTCGGACGACTGACGAGTTCGAGCGCTCAGGGTGCTCTCAAAGGACTCAGATTCATCAGCAAAGCGACGGACGCAGACGAGATTTGGAAGAAGGTGGAGTCGCGGTTCGAGTCGTTTGGCCAAGAACGGGTTGCTCTGTAAAGATGACTTTCGTGAATGCATAGGTACTTGATCACGAGCATTTTAATTTAAGCATGCCAATTTGGTGAATGCTTGTAATTCAGAGGGAAATTTATTTCCAATTTGGGGTATTATTCTCTGTACTCGTTATCGCATGGACAAGTCATCTCCGGTACGCAAAAAATGATTATACATGTTTTGATTTTGATTACTTTTTTTTTTTTGTTAAATTTTTATTTGTGTGTGTATTTTTTTATGAAAACTGTGTATTGTTCATGAAAATTGTCTATGAGAACTATGTATTTTTCTATGAAAACTGTGTATTTTCTATGAGAATTGTGTATCTTTCTATGAGAACTGTCTATTTTTTATGAGAACTGTATATTTTATATAAGAACTGTGTATTTTTTTTTATATAAAAACCGTCTTTTGTCGATGAGAACTGTCTATGAGAACTATATATTTTCTTTGAAAACTGTGTATTTTAGTGAGTATTGAGGTTATGTGAACTGTGTATTTTTCAGTTCACATGACATAGTTCTCATAAACACAGTTCTCATAGCCAGTTCTCATAGTACAAAATTCTCATAGACACAGTTCTCATAAACAATGGTATTTTTGTCTGAATAAATATGAGTCAGGACTATTTTAAAAAAGATTAAGTAAAAATATTGTATTCAGGGTTGGGATAAAACTAAAGCTAAAAAAAAGGACTGGCCTCTAAAAGTTCCTCTCAAATATTGGTGATGGGGACCACACAAATATGTGGTGAAAAAACATTCTAGCACATAAATGTGTGGTAGGGGAAAAAATTCGGGGCACGGTGCCACTGGGGCACCGAATAATTTTCCCACTGGCCCAGTCGGGCTTTAAGAATTAGAGCACTATGATATGCAGACATGCTTAACAGACAAGCAATAGGCTGAATAGTAAAATATCAATACACTTGTAATAAAAAGAAGATAAGATGGCAAGTCAAGGCACATCGTAAAAATACAAAAATTATCCCTCGTAGAATTACACTTGTAGTTTGAGTTGAAGGGTATAGTTGTCATTTTATCTCGTTTGGAAGATCTAAAAGAACGTAGCATGGCAAGCCAAGCCACACCGTGAAATTATCAATTTGTCGTCGTAGTTTGTCAATGGTGGAGATAAGATATATATGGGGGTATTTAGACATTTTAGTGTTAAGTCTTTTGCTTAGTCAAGAAAAAAAGGAGGTATAAAAAAATCTTTCTTTTCCCTAATTTAAGGGATATTGTTTTTATAGGTAAAAAAAAAAATCTTTTTTTTTTCACTAATTGAAGCCAAGCCAAGCTAGCATGTTAAAAGACAAAATTACCCTTGTAGATTTCGTCTTTCAAATTTCTTTTGGATGTCTTAAGTAGAGATTATTTTAGGTCCCCTACTTTGTTTAGTCAAGAAGAAGAGGTTTTTCAACAATATTTTAGATATTTTAGGTCCTCTTTTGCTTAATGAAGAAGAAAAGACTTTTGAGATGTATTTTAGGTCCTACTTTGCTTAGTTAAAAAAAAAATGCTTTTTCGGGGGTAATTTAGGTATTTAAGGTCCTCTTTTACTTAGTCAATAAGAAAATATTTTTTTGATGGTATTTTAAATATTTTAGGTCATACTTTGCTTAGTCAAAAAGAAAAGGCTTTCCATGAGTATTTAAGGTATTTTATGCCCCTCTTTGCTTTGTTAAGAAAAAAAAGCTTCATACATCTTCTCAATTTAACCAATAGAAATAAAGAAATCCTTGTTGATCTCTCTCTCTCTCTCTCTCTCTCTCTCTCTCTCTCTCTCTCTCTCCTCGTTCCTCCTAGATCTCCCCCGATCTCTCTTTCATCGATCCCTCTATGATTCTGTAACGCCCCGACTTTTCGGGTGCAAAATAAAATAATTTTCTTAAGAAAATTTGCTAAATAAATATAATTTTCCAAAAGAAATGTTTAACTATTACAATCTCAAGAAAATTTATTGATTCAAAATACATTAACTTCAGAGCCGACTCTAGGCTTGATACAGATTCCAAGCATACTCGATCTTCGTTCTTGATATTCCTTTCGTGTTGAACTGCACATCGTTGAATCCCCTCCTTTGAATCCTGCGCCATCTGGCAAATTGATCGCCGAAGCAAACGATTTGCCAGGATACAGACGTATCCGTGAGTGATAAATCACCCAGTAGAATAATCCAACCCAACTACCCCTCTTACTTTACAGTTAGCAAGCAACATGATAATAATAATGCGATAAAGTAAAACAGAGTTTGTTCTATATAAACCAGTTTATTACTATCCATTTAACTTGACGTGAAATCTAAGATCTCCTCCGCGGAGTCTTTCCTCCCCAACCGCTAGCTATGCCCTGTCCCATGAGCTCACTTTCTTTTGTTGTCACGGATTGCACCTCAGTTATGTACCTAGCATGTATCCCTCTCATTACAACAAAAGGAAGCTTATCATGCCCGAATCACAACTAGGGTTCGCCTATCTTATGCACCACCACACAATCATCACTGGGCTTACTTTGCCAGTTCCAATTCACCACTGGACTCTCGCCAGTATCAATTCATCAATCACCACTGGGCTTACTTTGCCAGCTTCCATTCATCACTGGACTCTCGCCAGTTTCAATCTCATCACAAATCTCATCACATCTCAAATTCTCGCCTGCAGGCATTCTAAAAATAAAACTTTCCAATTTATCCATTATCTAGCATCGCCTAAATGAATTCTATTCGCATATCACCCCATGTCTCTAGGGTCCAATCTAGCATTCAAATCAGATATCGATGCAATATACAATTAAACCAAATAATTAAAACAAATAATCAGCAATGCAATCACACAACCTTTTATGAATGGGCCGTTGCCCTTATTCTCGTATGGCCACAATGTCAATAATGAAGTAGAACTTTTATAAATATTTTAATAAAATATTTTCTGGGCTCTTATAAATTGTTTCTAAATAATTAGATTAATTAAAAGCTAATTAAATACATTAATTAGATAAAAATATTAGAATAATTAATCATGACCTAATAAGAGTCCTAAAGGTCCTATATAATCAGTTGGGTGTCAAAAATTAGGTTCGGAGGGTCGAAGAATTAATTTACATGAAAACGTTAATTAAAGTGACCGAAAGTGAAGTAAATAGACAATAAATAATTGATTATAAAAATATATGTTGAGACTGACATAATTTCATCTTTGGACAGTAAGGAGTCTAAATAAAATTATCCGGGAAGTTATAATAAAGTTTATACGGTCGTAAAGTAATTTTGATTGGAATTACTTTAAAAATAATAATAAATAGTGAATTAAATAAAAAAATATATTTAATTTAACAAGTTACTGTATTTGAGGTTTAAGAAGTCTAAAAAAAATTTGTTTGAGTGTTAAAACGTAGGTTGAAAGGTCGTAACTAATTTTTGTTTATAAACGTTGAACGATAATTAATAAATAATTTAATAAATAGATAATTAAATAAAAAAAATATGATCTTAACAAGTTATGATCTTTGAGGTGTGAAAAGTCTAGGAAAAATAGTTCGGGGGTCGAAAACCAAGTTTAGAACGTCGCAAAACGTCTTCGAAACAAAACAGTTTGACTGCTTTGACCTTGCGGTAAAGCACCCAGCCGCAACCTTTCGTCTGGTTCTTGCGGCCCGCACCTTGCGACCGCAAGGTTGAAGTCAGATTCGGTTTTTTCATTGTTTTGGCTCGGTTTTGATGCATGGGCCCATTCGGGGCATTGGGTTAAGCATAAAAACAATAATTATACTTAGAGGGAGGGTTGGAATGGATTATAATACCTTGAATCGGATCGAATTGATTTAAAAACGAATCTTGAATTTTGGGGAAGAAGACTTCGGGTTCTTTGATCGGGAGACCTTGGGGCCGAATTGGATGGTGTTTAGGGATGCTAGGAGTTGTAGGAAGATATTGGAATGGTCAATTCGGGTTTTGGTTGGTCGTGGCTATGAAACCCGCTTTTCTCTCTCTTTCTTTCTCTCTCTAGAACTCCATGGATTGGAGCTTCTATCTCCCTGATTTTTTTTTACTCTTTCTGGACTAGGGGGCGTGAGAATTATAATGGTTTGACCTAGGGTCGGATTGGTGACGTATATATAGGAGAATTGGAAGAGTTTCGATTAGAATTGGATTTAAAGAGGTTGTATTCTATAGGGTTTCGGTATGGACGAATTTTGGACGAAAATATACAGAGGAAAGAGGTAGAATTTGAGTAGGAGAGGGAGAGGTGGTAGGATTTACATGCATGCAATTTAAAAGAATTAAAAGTAGGATAATTAAGACTAAATAAATTTTATTTGTATATATCTACTAGATAATTATAATTAAGATAATTTTATTATTACAAACGATACTCTTTAAATGATTTTATAAATGATAAAATTACGGGTTGTTCCAAGTTGAATTAAAATTTTGCTAAACTAATTTTTGGTTACGATAAATAATAATCTAGATTTTGGTTTAATCTAATAACACTTTTTAAATAATTAATCAATTACTATAGACTATTGATTAAAATTAATTTCTTTATTCGAAAAAAAAATAGGGCAAAAAATCCGGGTCGTTACAGATTCAGACGAAGATAGACACATCAATTTTTCAATTGTAGATTTTTACACACGAAGAAAGACGGAACTACGTGGTCAGATTCTCTTAAATTTCGTAATCATAGACTATGATTTTGTTAGAACTTCTTCATATTGTAAGTATTTTGAGTGGTCCTTTTTTCTGAGGTTTTTTAATTGTTTTATTTTTATGGTTCTATCTTTTTTAGCATTGTCGGACCGCTTTTTCACCATCTCTCCTAAAACCAATTGGTGATAGGAAGCGTTTCAATTAAGTCTTTTATGGCATTCGACATCGCACCCGCAAGTCTGTTTTTAGAGCAGTCACAGGTAGTGACATTGTGTAACCAAATTCATAGGGGCACTCCGGGCCCAACAATCTCTCTCTTACGATGACGCTCCCACGACTCGAACCCATGACTTCCTGGCTTTGATACCACTTGTCGGACCGCTTTTCCACCATCTCTCCTAAAACCAATTGGTGGTAGGAAGGGTTTCAATTAAGTTTTTTATGGCATTTAACATCGCACCCGCAAGTTTGTTTTTAGAGCGGTCGCAGGGAGTGGCTATGTGCAACCAAATCCATGGGGGCACTCCGGGCCCAACAAGCATGATAGTTTGTTGTGTGCTTTCAGCAAATCGAGCTCTAATTTTGTACGATATTTGAAGAAAGGTACTCTTGTGGCAAGGTTTTATAGTTATTTTCCAAAACACACAAACGAAAAAGCCTCATTATTCGCACAATTTTAGAATCTAATTCATGACATTATCTTGATTATTGTTGCTATTGTTTGAAAAGAAATTTATATTTTAATCAAAATAATTATTTCTGTGATCTATGTTTATGCAATGTTTAATTTGTCCTGAAGGAATTAGAAATACTGTTCCTTATAATTTTTTTAACAAAGTTGAGCTATTTGTGACTCTTTTTAGTTTTAGTGCATATGTTGGATTAATCTATGAAATTACAATAGCCTTAGTTAATAATTTGAGTCTACAAAATTAAAAATATTTTGGCAGTCCAAAATAATGTTCTTTATGTTATTTTTTCTGTACAAGAACTCCTTTTGCATTGCTTATAAAATATTATTATTATTTTTTATTGTGTAAAAATGACTTCTCATTCAATTACTTACTCTTATGACTTCTTTATTTTCATAACTAAATATTAATTTGAACTATCTTACATACATGAATAATTACACCAATGAACACACAACACCGTGCAAAGCATGCAGAATTACACTAGTTATTAGATACAGAAATAAATAAATCAGGTCAAACACGGCGTCATTAGAAAAATAAAACAAATTAAGACGAGACAAGTAGTAGTATATTGATAATTAATGTCCGTATTTACCAAAAAAAAGATAAATGAAAATTTACTAGTTACTCTGGAGCACCGCCATGTGATTTAGGACACTGTCATGTAACGCTACAATGTAGTGGCGGCCCTGGAAACTTTTATTAGGGTGTTCAAGGATTACCTTAACTCTACTAGCTCTATTAACCAGTTATATATATACACATAATTTTATAAATTATTGTAAATAATACGATAAAAAATACAAAAATTAGGTGATATGTTATACTTAATTGTTTTCGGCATTTTTTAATTTATATTTTGAACTGAGCAAAATTAAACCGGTGCATAAATACACTTATAAATTTTTAAGAAATTGTGGGGTGAATAGCTTCGCATGGATTTTTTTGGACATATGCTCTTGTTTTGATATAGAGTTTATAGTAATTCAAAGATAAATTAGAGCACGATACCAATACCAATAAATTATTTTTCCCCTCCCTCTGTTTTGTATTTTGTCGTTCAAAGTATGTAATTTGGTTGAGGTTTTCTAAGGGCTTTTGAGCTTTTTCTTATTTGTAGTTTTTTCTTTCTTGTTAGTTTTGCATCAATTTTTTTTTTTTTACTTTTTGATGTCGAGATGAATCGGAAAAGTAAAAAATTTTACTTTTACCCAAATATTTTGAATAAGGACCACTTTTTTTTACTTAAAAAAATAATTTTAAGTAAAAAAAAATTTACTTAAAAGTGGTCCTTGTTCAAAATATTTGGGTAAAATTATTATTTTTTACTTTTTTGATTTGTCAAAAAAAAATTGGCGCAAAACAAATAAGTACAAAAAAAAAATTGAATAAAGACAAAAAGTACTAAAAAAAGTTTTTAGCGGAATGGGGCCTTTGGGGGTGTTTGGCAACCCCATTTTTCCATTTTGGGTGTTTGGCACCCCATTATGAGAACTCATTTTGGGAGAATGGATTCATGGATTTTCACTTTAGAAGCAAAAACCCAGAATCCGCTTTCAGGGTGCTTTTCACATTTTTGCATTTTTCCATTTTCAGGTCAATTACCAAAATACCCACCTCTCCTCCCTTTATTTATCAGTTTTGCCCCCTCCTCTTATCCACTTATTTCCTCACCTGTTCACACCAGACGGCAAATCCACTTATTTCCCATTTTCTTTTCTTTTTTTGCTTCAGTTCATATTGGGTTTGGTTAATGTATTTTTTTTTTTTTTTTGCTTCTGGTACTTTAATTTGTTTGCTAATATTAAGGGTTTGTTTTGTTTTATTGTTCTTTATATTATGAGGTATGTGGGGTGTTAAATTAAAGTGGCGGAATTTTTTATTTCAAATATCACTTGTAAAATGGTCTTATTATTTAAATTCTAAAATACCAAATAAAAAATATCAAATGACTTCCTTACACCTCACATATGAAAATTAAAAAATGAAAAAAATTAAATATTATTTAAAAATATTTTAACACAATAATAACGGCCAAAGGCAAAAAGAAAACAAAATTTGTACATGTTTTAAAACAATAAAAAAAGCCAAGGGCAACTTGATAAAAAATCAATCCATAATTCATTTTCATTATTCATCTACCAAACACTACTACTGTTCCAATACATTCTGCACATATATCTTAAACACTTCTTCATTCTTCAAAACACATTCTGACCATAATCCAAAAAGTCAAAAAGTCAAAAAACTGAAAAGTAGACTCCCAAACACCTCATTTATTTTAAGCTAATGCATTAAGTATTCAAGTGCCAATTAGCTAAATTAATAGGTATTCATAACATAGGAGTAATAAGTGTTCAAATGAGATCTAAAACAAAATTAAAGCCTCATTTCATTTTCTTAAATAAGTGCTTAAAAAATAATAATTTATTTTTAAATTTAAAAATAATTGACTTATGAAAATATTTTTTTAATTTTTTTTTCAGGTTTTGTTGACTTAGAAGATCATGTGGAGGCGGAGACGCCAATGCTCCAATGGCATCTATCACTGCACAATTACACGAGGCCTACCACTAGGGCTGTAAATGAACTGAATCATTCGCGAACTGTTCGAGGCTCGGTTCTGTAAGAGCTCGTTCGAGTTCGATTCGTCTGCTAAGCGAACTGAACCTGAACCTCAGTTCTAGGCTCGTTCCGTAAATGAGCCGAATCTGAGCCTAACGGTATTCGGCTCGGTTAGGTTCGCGAACCTATACTTAAATTTAATTAATAATTTAATAGAGGTCTATTTGTAAATATAAAAAATTTTAAGGTTGTATATATAATTCAATACTTATTTTTCTCCCAAATTCTATACGATCAATGAGAGAGTTTGGGTTTGCTTGAGTTTAATAAGCTGAGCTGAATCAAACCTAAGTCTTGACGAGCTCAATTCGAGCTTAGATTCAGCTTGGCTTGATTCATTTGTGTTTAATGAGCCAAACTTGAGTCAAGATGTTCAAGTTCGAATCGGATTCAAGCCGAATTCGAGCTAGATTAGTACCTTAACGAACCCAACTGAGCCGAACCCGAGCTGAACTCGAGCCAGACTAGTACCTTAACGAACCCAACCGAGCCGAACCCGAGCCTTGAAAAATTTTAACGAGCCGAACTCGAGCCAAGTTCTTTAGGCTCGAATCGAACCCGAGCCGAACTCATACCTTAACGAACCCGAGCCTAACTTATCAGGGTTCGGCTCGATTCGGTTCGTTTACAGCCCTACCTACCACTAGACGAATGACCTCCAAGTGGATGTGGGGTGTACAAGAAAACAATAAGTCATTTTTTTTTTTTTTCCAATTTTGTCGACATTGAATAATCACTGTTAGAGAAAAGTCACTGTTGAAGCAACTAGCAAGGCACGTGAGCTGGCCTGACCGATCAGTGAAGGCCCTTCACTTGTTTGGAAAATGATACACCACTGAAGTCAATTCCACTGCACCGCCCACCATACGCTCGCCGGGCCTACTACGGCCACCGAGTGAGCCCATGCGAGATTTAATGATATCCGACGTGTATAAGTGCTCAATCTGAACTTCCATTTTTAATGGCTTGGATCATCTGATTTTTTGAAGTTCGGATCGAGCACTTACATACGTCGGATGCCGTTGATTCTAGCGTAGGCTCACTCGGGTTTTTTTTTTAGAATTTTTGAACGGTTCGGATCGGTCATCTGGTGACCAAAATAGGTCCGACGAGCATGTGGTGGGCGTGCTGTAGGATTGGCTTCGGTGGATGTATCATTTTCCCACATGTTTATGCAGATATTCAAACAGAATAGACACATTTGCGTGTAAGGCCCACTGCCCTCGATTTCCACGCCTCCTGTGTGTGTGTCTCTCTCTCCTCTCTGGAAGCGGTATCTGCCTCGTAAACGCAAAACCTTAATGGCGAAGCTTTGACGACCCGTTGCCATTCCCCCTATAAATCCATTCCCCCTATAAATATACGTCTTCTTTTCACCCATATGCGATACCGGAATCCCATTCCAAGATAAGACAGAGAGAGCCATAAGTGAAACGCAGATTCTCTTTCCACAATATATATACACAAACACAAACATACATACAGAGAGAGAGAGAGAATGGCGGCGGTGGATGTGTTGCCGGAGGGGTGCATAGCGAACGTGGTGTCTCTGACGAGTCCCTGGGACGCATGCAGGCTGGCGGTGGTGGATTCCACGTTCAAGTCGGCGGCGGAATCGGATGCGGTCTGGGAGAGGTTCCTGCCGTCCCAGTACAAGGACATCATCACCCGAGCCGTTGATTTTCCGAACCTCACTTCTTCTTCTTCTTCTTCGTTTGCCTCCAAGAAACAGCTCTATCTCTGGCTCTCTGACCATCCCCTTCTGATCGACCAGGGCACTAA